>JAOBSW010000992.1:0-83878 GCA_026214975.1 Gentiana macrophylla
GTGTTCAGGCGCATTATTGGTGTTTTAATCAAGAGACCCTAAACTCGATTAAGTTCACCACGGACTAACAGATTTAAGCATATCTCCACTAACTCAATCCTCACGTGTAATCCATACATTGAATTAAGTGGTTACATCTGATATACTTAGGGTTTGCAAGTGATGTATTACTTACAAGCACAAAGCAAGTAATAAGGTGAGATAAATTCTCTCATCCATTAAAAACAATTACACAAATTGTCTTTCGGGCACTACACCTAACAATTTAATCATTAATTATTTAACAAATAAATAATTAATTTCACATTTGATATAATTAAGAAAAATTTCTTTTCCCAATTTTTCCACATGTGGCGCCATATACTGCCACGGAACAATAGAAAATATCTTTTTTATTTTACATATTATTTACCGAATAAATAATATTTTGCATATTAATTAAATAGACTTACTATTTAATTTATTCTTGAGGTTCCACCATATGAAAATTCACTCGCGTGTTAGGAGCCAACCCGGGGATCATGGACCTATAACCTGCAGCTTCAATAAACCGAATAAAAATACTCATCGAACAAAACATTTCATTCAACTTATTAATTCTGGAATTAAGACACCGTAAAACCGAAATTGAACTCCTTCGATTATAGACTTATTCTTAATATGTCGAGTCAATAAGTGTCCATTGATATAATCGTTACATAAAGACTAACCCTTCATTACCTATCCGTAATGAAGCGGGAATGTTTCTGTAAACCTTATTCATTACATCTTATCCTTATTTATCATTAACCCAAAAGTGATCAATTAATTTATAATCAATATGAACTCGGTCGATCGATCAGTTTCTATGATTAACAAATAAGGGGATTGTCTTGCTACTTCCTACAAGAAGGAATGGATTCAATATATGTGAAACACACACTACATACTCATTCCCGAATAGTGCTAATGCAGAAGTGATTCAAACCGCTCCACTTAGCAATCGTTAACGAACACATCAAACCGTAACTTGAAACAAGCAGGATTCTGCAATCACTTTGGCATTAAGGTCCATATATTATTATCTTGTGATTTAATAATATTTCTCTATCATGGAATTGCATTTGAAATGTCGATTAAATCAGTCCAGTCCTATATGACTACATCATATATAAATGCCCCACTTAGATAACCAATATCAATGGTCCGGATAAGACCGTCATACCATAAGGTGTTCTGGGCGTATTATTGGTGGGTTAATCATTAGACCTCATACATTGATTAAGTTCACCACAGACTAACGGTTTAAGTGTATCACCATAAACTCAATCCTCACGTGTGACGCTCACTAACTTATATGGCTACATATGATACAACCTAGGGTTTTCAGCAGCGTATTACTCACAAGTACAAAGCAAATAATAAGATGGTAATAATTATATCATGTATTAAATAAAAAAATTACATAAATTGTCTTTCGAGAACTACTACCAACAAAAGGTTGGGTCGTATATGTACCAAAAGTTCCCAACTATATGTCATGGTTAGTCACATAATTGACACACTGGACTAGAATTGTTTTTGCCTACGTTCCTTCCTCCACCTCTACTACCGCTTCCTCTTCCCAATTGAAAAAAGGTCATTCAATTCTTATTTGTGCCTTTGAATCGTGGCTTGCAACCCACAGATTTAGCCACTTCCAAAATAGTTTAGGTTTGGTTCAGATCGAGGGTAATTATGGGATTGAATCAAGCCATGAGTCTTTCACGAGTGATCATCTGAGATTCAACCTCATTCCATAATAGAGATCTACTGCATGAGGTTATATTCATAATAACATATTCATATTCTTTCCTCAATCTTCCAAGAGTTTCTAAGATCAATTCTTGTTTAGTAATGGGGTAACCGGTTGTGAGTCCATCAGAATAAGACTTCATTAGTTCAAGGTAATCCATCACATATTGTGACAACTTTTCTATCTTAATGAGTTCTTTCCTGAACTCCAACATCTATGCTTTAGAGTTGCTGCTGAACAAAGCATCTAGAGTTGTCCAGATTCCATTTGCTGAGTTACACCTCATAATTTCAACCAGAGCCTCTTCCTTCATATAACTTATGAGCTATTCCATCAAAGTTGGTCAGTGTTGACCAATTCTTCACATGCATAGTTTGGAACTATATAATCATAGCTTTAAGAGGCTCCACATGTTGGGATGAACTGGTTGGCTTAGCTATGGTTCCCAGGCGGTGACCTTCTAGCTTATGTCCACGGACAACATGCAAGATGGTTGATTTCCACAGTAGATAGTTTAGATATCTAAACCTTAATGGTACAAATCTTGTTTTAATTGCTGCAAATGGATGCCAAATTAGAATGATTAAGTAAAATTGTGTCACATATGGTCATTAAAAAAGGATGAACCGGAAGAAAGGTGAATTTAAGGTGTGGAAATAAGATTCCAAATGAAGATTTTTTCATGGTTTGAGCTATGGTTGATGTGGTGGCTGCTGCAACTGGCAAAAAAGATACAACAACTAATGTAGTTGTAGGTGGTGGACCTCCGGTGGTAACGGCACTGGACATTGTAGGTGTGATAGCAAGTTCAGTAACATGATGATTCAGTAATAAAGAGTAAACTGATTATCGTGAATGGTAGAGAATCGAGGTTAAAGGAAAGTTTCTAACCGACAATTATTTAGTTTCTACCCTTAGTCGGTTTTAGTTTTAGAACCTGTTGTACTTTCTTTTGAGATCTTTGTATAAAATACAAGTGTTGTATCTTTTCTTTTGGAACATCGTACGTTGTAAGCTTTATATTGTTGTTGTAAGCTTTTCCTTTCTACCCCTAGTCGGTTTGTATTCCATTCTTAGTACCATTTACGTTGTTCTGCTGAGTCTTTTTAGCTTCCGTTTTCTAAACTCGATACGAAGACATAAAGGCTGGTGTATAATATTAAATTTATTTAATGCTATACGCACTGAACGTTTCTTTCCGGAAAAGGAATCGGTATCCGGGAGCGGGGCGTTAAAGTTGTTATGAGAGCGAAGCATTCCTTGTTGTCATAGGCTTCCTTCCCTATAAGTTAAGATCTCTTTAGACCACATAAGACCATTCTAATCCTTCCTGATCCAGTAGAATGTTAGGTAACCTTAGAGATGCTTGTGTTGGTAAGTTTGGAATGGGACATTTTAGGGCTCAGCAAGAAGCGAATGGTTTGCTTCAAGATAGCTGTGTGTCAGTTGGAACATGTTGATCAGTTTGAGAATCTGGTATCCCACCCCAGGTTTAGTAAGAATAACCTCAAGGATCCCTTGGTTAAGACAACATCTTTGGATAGAGTAATCAAGGTTTCTAGGATGTTACTACAAGTGATATGTTGTGTTGGATTCTGCTGTTGTAAGAACAAAGTTATAGTTTTGAATTCTACGGCCTTGGTGTGTCTCCTGGTATAGGTTGACTATTCAAGAATTTGTCTACTTGGACTGTTGAACTAGGAATGTGTTCTTCCTAAGAAGGGAAGACGAGTACAAGATTGATTAGTGTGGTGTCAGTGGTTCAAGAGTGGTTAATCAGTTTTTTTGTTTTGTGTGAACAAGGGTTTGAATGGTTTGGGAAGCACTAGAGTGTTGGTTCAGTGGTTAGCGAGATCAGAATCGGTTGGCTCTTTCCGTGGGGAAACAAGTGAAGCTTCAGTTTGGTTTGTGTTGAAGAAAGAGACGCAAAGGAAGACTTACGGTTTGAGCACGTTCGAGCTTCGAGGATGAAACTCATCTTAAGGGAGAAGGAATGTAATATCCCGACCTTTCGTAAAAGGGCAGACGTGTCTTTACGGAAATAGAATATTATATTTAATATTTTATGGATTTTAAGTATGATTAAAGTAAAAGGAAAAGAAAAGAGAAGGGGCCAAATGGGAATTAAGCATGACTAAGGGAAGTTAACTACAATTAAACCTTGGGAGTTATTTTCTACAGATAAACTTCCCATGTTTTGAAGGAAGTTTTCAGAACTTTAACTTCTCCCAAGTTCGAACTCTGCACTATCAATTGAGAAAGAAGAGAAATTGAAAAGCTTAAGACACTTATTCATAATTCTCAGTGAGTTCTTGTCGGATTTCAGAAGCAATTGAAGATTCAGAATCAACGGAAGAAGTTCTTCCTTTTGACATCAAGAGCATCAAGTTTGGAATAAGTTCAGTTTCGCCTCTGTTTTGGATTCATCAAGAGATGATCAAGTTTTTTGGTTTTGTTTGGTTGAATTCATAGGCCCTTTTGTCTAGAAGCTTTGATCACAATTGTTATTTGTGCAATTGGTTGATCAACTAGGTGTTGGGTTGAGGCTTGTGGAAGTATTGCAGGATTTCCTTCAAGTTTTGGCTGTGGTTTTCTTGCTAGAAGGTAAGAGGCTCTTCCAAGTGTTTAATTAATGTTTATGATTTTAAGTTTGAGAGTTTGTGTTGTATTCTTGGTTAGAAATCATGTTTTTTGTTGTTGATGTTCTTTCGTATGCTATAGCATGTTTAGACCTGTTTTGCTGCTGTTTTGATGTATATTTTGATGTTGATCACGTTGGGAAGGGGTTGGAACTCATAAAGTGCAGAAAAACCGAGTTTAGGAAATTTTTTAGGGTAATGCGTGCGCATATCTCTTAATGCGTGTTCATTCCATGAGCATTCACGAGCATTGGCTCAATGAGCGGGCATTCCGCGAGAATTCGTGGGCATTTTGCCTATTTTGGTGGTTAATGTGTTTTATTCTCCGAATCCAATTTTAAATGTTATTTCTTGATCTAATAACACTAATTAAACATGAACAAGCCTTGATTGAGTTTCTGATGCGTTTTGTTCCGGCACCGAATGTACTCTTCAATGGAGTGGAAGTTCGGGACCGTCGGAAGGGCATGATAGACTTGTGCTTTGATGAATTTGTATTCATCAATGTCTGTGTATGTGGTAGGCCTTGTCCTTGTCTAGTGGTCTAGGAAAGAGAGTAGTAGAGGTGAGGGAGCTTCCTTGAAAATACTTAGGTGGCTAGTTGTTGGTCCCGTGATAAGACTGACACAAGTTTAGGGGGGTGAATAAACTTGTCCCCAAAAGCCTAAAAAACTGAATCTTAAAGCAGATTGAGATCTATCTAAAACTTGTGTGGAGTTAAGCTAACTTAGCTGAGTATAAGTCAAGACTGACTTATGCTTAATCAAGTTAACCTACAAATGATTAAATTAAGCCTTTTATAAGACTTGTGTTTATCAGTTTGTCTAGTTGAAAATGCAGTGTCGTGCTGACTCAGTTTCTAATGTTTGCTGAGTCTGTGATTAGGTGCAATATAAACTAAGATGCAGTAAATAAATGCATAAAGTAAATAAATAAATAAGGCATAAATTATAGAGGGTCTAGGTGGTGTAATCCTGTCTGTCCTCTCTTCCTCTGTGATGCGGAGGCCAAATTCACTATGTTCTTGAGGTTTACAGTTACAAGACACAAAGAAAATATAAACACTGATTGTCCTTCACTAATCCCTAGCTTCACAATCTTCCAGCTTCAATCTTCAACAGGTGGGATTGCTGTTTAAACTAACCTTTCTCCACTGGTTCTTGAAGGGTTGGATTGCCTCTTCACCATCTCTTCATAAACACAGTCTTCCTGACTGCAGCACAACTGTCCTTCACACCTCCTTTGTGTTTCACAGTCTAAAACCTTTGGTAAAATCAATGTTGGGACTTGAATAAATGAATATGATTTAACTTGTGATTTGGCCTTCTTCTTCTGAAAGTATATGATATGCCCAGGCTTTATTTTTCATCAAGTGTTTGAACTTGATCTTTCTTTGAATGCTTATGAATAATTTGAAGATTTCTTGATCTTGCGAAGTAGAATGTAGCAGGAGTTCTTTTGATTCACTTTCCCCCTAAGTAGATATCTTTCTTAATGCAATTATTTCATAGAACTCCGCACTTTTTCTTGTGACAGAAGTGATCTATTTATATGGGTTTCTCAACTGGTTAGATGAATTTGAACATTTGGATTTGAATCCTTATATCCGTTGGTGGTCCTGCTTGATCTGATGAATGTCAGTGTCCTTTCTGACCTTTCTGTTTATCCAATAAAAAGGCTTGCTTTATAAAGGTCAGATCTCCTTTAGTTTTTCCTAACCTCAGCATAAAAACTGGTCTTATAAGGTTTAGTTAGTTTTCAGCGGTAAGAGCTTTAACTGAGTTCTTACTCTTCTTCAAAATCTCAGTACTCTCTATATATATATTCTTCATCAGATCATTATTGACGTAATCAGAGTACACCAAAGTTCATGAATCAACTAAGATATCATTGTCCTTATGTATCTTAGATCTTCATACAATATCTATAGAGTCAGTTCAGGTCATCACAATCTTGCCTGAATTATAACTTTATAGTCTCAGCTTTTAATCTTCTCAAACAGAGTTTGAAACCTCGATTCTTCTGGGCCTCTTGAATCGAGTGTCAGTGTCCCTCAGTTCTTCATCCTCTGAGTTTGTTCCCACAGTTCTTCAACTTTTAGATAAGTCAACCGAGTCTATTTCTCAGTGAACTTACCTTCTTCAATTTCTGTCAGTGTGCTCTGAGTCAGTTTTCTAAACTGATTTATCTACAGCTGTAAACTCAGTTCATCTAATATCATCAAGTCAGTTTCCCGTTTTCTCAGTTCCGACACTAGAATTATTATAGTGTTTGTCTGATTTACTTATACAATTTTCAGACTCTATTAAATCCTATACATCAATAACTAGACATCTTTTTGCTTTGCACTATAACAGCTAGTTATGACACTTCATCAATTGGGTTAAAAATAATAATTAAAATAACTGATGAATCATCATCAAAACATAAATTTTATTTCTAACAATTTCCCCCTTTTTGATGATGTCAATACCCTCCATAAAAGCAATGCAAAAAGATAAGAACAAAATTATAACAAACATGAAGAACTGAGAAACTGAGATTTTATTGATTAACTGAGTTACAAAGTATTAAAATACAATACATGAAAAGAAACTAAGTTCTAACTTCTTTTCTTTTCCCTTGGTCAGCTTCACTTGTCTTGTTGTCATAGATCTTAGCAAGCTCTCTCATAAAAACATTCGTTGAAGTACTCTCAATTCCATGGATGTTTTCCCATATGTTCCATGAAGTGGTCATGTCTTGCTTGCTGAAAAACTTGATTTTGAACAATACTGAGAATACGAATACAATCCTCCTTAATCTTTCGCTTGTGGCTGTTTTCAGTAAATCTAGAACGTACTCAAGTTCAGTCTTTTCAACTTTTTCTGAAGCCTTGTCTAGAGCACCATTTTTCTCCCATTTGCTCAGTTTATGCCCGTAGTGCACAAGAATCTTTTGCATGATAAAAAAGGTTTCTAAAGCTTGTTCCCTTGATTCACCTTCCTTTGTGGGTAGCTCTCTGAAAATATTGTATAGCTGTGAATCCAAACCAAGTCTTTTCTCAGTTGGTTCTGAGAACTTTGAAATCAGCTCCATCTCTTCATCAGTCAAGTCTTGCCTGCCTTTCTTCAGCTCGACCAGCTTCTCATCAATGCATTCAAGAACTTGTGGCATATCAGCTGCATTGACTTTTAAACGGTCCCGACATTCCCCCTTACTGACATCATCTTTATTGATCAAGCTCCTGATATAAGAATTTAGGTGCTGCTGATTTGATGCCAATATAGTCTGTACAACCACTGAGTCTTTCATTGCATTCTCCAGTATAATCAATGTGTCAAGCACATTGTTAAGAATGCCTTCCAATCTCCCTTGTGTCACAGTTTCCCTTGCGTCAGTTTCAATGGTTGTTTTTCAAATTTCAATTAAAGTGTTGTGGCTGTCCTCTTTGACACTGTCCATTCTCTTTTCCATGTTGACTCTTTCATTTTTGTTTTCCTCCATGGACTATAAAACTTTTCCAAAAACACTTAAATCATCTTTCTGAATTCTCACAAGCTCATTAAAGTAGTTTTTGATGGTCTCAGCTTGGGTAGGTACTTCCTTTCTAGTTTCAGCTTCCTTTTCTTCAGTTTTGCCTTTTTCAGCCCCAGGTAATTTCTCAGTTTTAATCTGAGAGTCTCAACTATCTTTATTTCTTTTAGAGGAGTAGAAGCGATTTGTTTTAGCTTTTCTTTGTAGTCCTCAGAATTCCTCCTTTCTTCTGCTGAATCAGTTTCCCTTATTGGTGAATTATCATCATTTTCTTCTTCAGCAATGTTAGCTTTGGCTTGGTCAACTTCAGCTTTCGCTATATCAAGCACACCTCTGTCATTCAGAGACTGATATCCTTCTTTCTCTTCATTTTCTGATTCAGACTGAGTCTTGGAGTCTGAAACACTACTTCCTTCAGAACTTTCTTCATCAGAGCTCTCAGCAACATCTTTTGCTGCTTCCTTTTGTTGAAATGAGGAGAGAATCCTTTTCTATAAATCAGGATCTCCCTGTGAATCATCATTGTCGTCATTATCATCCTTTTTAGACTTGAAATCTCCTTCTTCAGTACATTTCACCTAGTATTTGTTTCTTATCAAAGAATAACCCGTGCTAAGAAATTCTTCAGATCTGAATAATTGAGATAGATGAGTGATATTGAATAGGTCAAGAACCCATTCCTCTGTGCTTTCCATTCCCTCTAGAGGACTTCTTTGATTTGGGATTGAGCTGAACTTCCAATGTTGATAAACATCAAGTCTCCTACAGTCAGCTTCAATAAGTTTCCCAATATCGATGGACGGATCAAGATGGGTTGTGATTTCTTCAGTTTTTCTAGGAATCTCCAAATTGGATTCAGCTAGAGTCTCAACTTTCTCAGAGTTTTCTCTGATTCAGTTTTGCTGGATTCCTCCTCAACAACAACTGGGATGACAGATGATTCAGCTTCAATTTCTGGGACTAAGGTAACTGCTCAGTTTCTTGTTTCTCTTCAGCAACAACTTCTCTTTCCGTTGTGACTTCAGCTATAAGTTCAGCAGTTTGTTCAGGGTCTTTTAATTTAGTTGCCTGAAGCTCACTTGGTTCAGCAACAAGTTCCTTGACAAGTTCAATTTCCAGTTCAACAACTGGTTCCTTACCTTTTTCACTATCATCAGCTTTCTTTTCAACTTCTCCATTAACAAGTTCATCCAGAGTGATGACTTGTACTGGTGCATGTTCAATTTCAGCAACTTCTTTTCCTTGCGACTGAGAAGCTTTCAATTCTCTAATTGACTCTTCATACTCAAGTTTAGATGCTGATTTTTGTGGTGTTGATCTAGACTTAGCAATTAAGTTGAGCATGGTCAATACTTCTGATCCAATCACCTCTTCCTCACTGTCAGTGTCTTCATCATCGATTTCAGTTCTCAGGGTTTGTTCCTTATGCTGTCAGCTTCTGGCAGTGCTGGAACTATCCCTTCTTCAACAACAGCTTCTCTCTCAGTGGTGACTGGTTTTGTGGGGGTTTCCTCGGTTCTGGGTTTCTTTGCTTGACTTTCAACAATTGAAGTAGCAGATTTTGCTGGTGAAGGCTCCATAATTTTTTCAGCTACTTTATCAACCTTTGCTTTGACTGAAGCTTCCAGCTTTATCTTTTTCTCCTTTAGTCTCTCAAGATCTTCCAGTTCTTCAGCCGTGGTCATTTTCTTAGATGACCTCTTTCTTTTCTTCTTAGGTTCAGCCTCAGAACCTTAAGCTTTTCTTTTTTTTTTATATCTTTCTTCTTTAGATACAATTTTGCCATCAATAATTGCAGTTGATCCTCTTCTTGGTAACTACAAAATGATCAATGATCCTCCTTTATTCTCATCAGTTTTCTTCTTGGGCATATTAGAAGATTGTGCTATCAATTGATCCAAAATGTACCTCTGCCAATTGAAATCTTCTTCAAACCAAATAACATATAGCAAGTCTATCTTGGTGCCAGAAAGATTGCCAAAATTGCCTGCATTTCCAATTTGCAAGCATCTTGGTCAGATAATTGAATTCAGGTTTGAGAAGTCATGTACTTCCAGATAACAAAACATTTGAGTCTTCTTTAACTGTGATGATTTTCCACAATTTTTCCCTTTGTTCTTTAGTCACTTTCAAGGCTGAAGAATATCCAGATTTCTCAAAGCCAAAGATATTTGTAATAAGATTCACAGTAACCTTGATCTCCTTCCCATTAAATTTGGTAGAGTAGGTAAAAATCCTTTCATCTTGTATGCTCTTGCTTCAAAACTCATAGAAATTGCCGATGCTGTACAGACATACACTCTCCAAATTGATGTTCAACACTTGTTCCAGTCCTTTGATTTTCTAGATTTTCTCTGCAATTTTCTGGGCTAGTGTTTGATCTGTATATCTCGCGACATATTGAATGAGTGAGATGATCATTCCAGGTTCTACTCTGGTAAAAGTCATGATTTCCGAATGTTGAAGTGATTACAAAAACTGAGTGTAATGAATTGATATGGAAAATACGAGGGTATTTATAGGTGGTAGATGAGGCGGTTAGAAGGTTTTGAGTGGGTTTTAAAACGTCTTGTCATAAGTCACATCTGGCATTGAGATTGCGAAAAAGATGGTGTGTGGAGAAAATGGATGGTCGAGATCAATGTAGGTCACATCTTTTCTGCCATTCCTAGCTTGTATCAGTAAATACAGTAGATACGGTGTATCTCCAGCTGTAAAGGTGTAGCTTTGATCTTATCCAAAACTTGAATCAGTTGTCCTTTTGATCAGTTCCAAAACTCAGTTGAAATTATAACTCAGTTTTGAGAATTACAGGTTCTCGGTTCTCTTAGCTTTTGATTTTCTCCTACAAAACAAATTGTGAAATTTTTGGTACCCATATCTGTTTGGGTCCTTTTTTATTAGTTTTTGGATTCTTCGAGGATGACGTGTCGATTTTAGTTTTAATCTTCATATTACTTCTATGCCATTCTTGACATTTTGACTGAGTAAAGCCAGTTTTCATAAAATTTTGCTGTTTTGGTCTAACAGTCTTTTGTTCATTTATTTTTTTGAAACTAATATGATCTTTTAGTGATCATAGGTGCATTCCAGTCTTCATCAGTAGTAAAGAGTCTTCCTTTCCCCCTAAATCTATTATTCCATGAATGATTATCATTCTTTGATGGATATGACTTGAATGTTCTTTTAACTGATCTTTGATCAGTTCTGCTCTTTTCCGCCTTCTGATTCTTTCTATAGAATCTGTCATTTTATAAATTGCCACCAACTTATTTTACAGTTTTGTCCGTTTTTGTTCGAGGTTGTTCTGAGTTTTTGTCAGTTCTAACAATTTTATCAGTTTTACGAGTTTCGACTTTTGTGCGACCACAAACTTAGTGTGGTGAACTAGGTCGGACTTAGAATTCATTGATTGTCAAACCTTAAACCTGTTCTATCTCCAAATGGTTTTCTTGGTTTGAACTGAACACTAGGATTTGGATCAACTGATGATTCTGTGATGTTTATTACATCTGTTACTTCATCAGTTGAGCAATTCTCCTTGGTTCCATTGTTAGCCTTGATAAAATTGATCTCAATATTCAATCTTAGCATTTCAACTTTCAAAAATTCTTTTTCTTTTTTGACATTCTCATAATTCTTTTGAATTTCCTCTAATTCCTTTTTCAGTATGTCCAAGTTTTCATTGAAATCTTCATTTCAATGATTTTTCATGGCACTGTGAGTGTTGGATGTGGAAGCATTTACCTCATATTCCATTATTTGCATGCCTTTTTTTGATCCGGCAGAGTTGCTCATCAGATTAGTTCCTAAAGTATGATTTCTTCATCACTTTCACCACGATCATTTCCTCCGAAGCTTATGGGTAGTATTTCAGCACTTTCTTCATTGTTTGTAATGGATGGATCTTCAGTGAATGTCTCAATCAACTTTTCTTGAGTGTCAGGTACCAAATCCTGAAATTTATTTATGTATTCATCAAATCTCAAAAATGAAGAACTAAGCAATATTTCAAAAGTGATTATATGATTCCATGATGCAAACTGATAGAACTCAGTCGGAGATCTCTTCAAGGTTGAAGATTCACTCCGATACCAATTGTTGGTATTGGAATAACTGATGGCCAGTTATTTAAGCTAAAGACTCGAAGAAGAAACAACTTTGGATCACCTCCAAAAGGAAGAACTACTCCGATACCAATTGTTGGTCCCGTGAAAAGGCTGACACAAGTTTAGCGGGTGGGGGGTGAATTAACTTGTCCCCAAAAGCCTAAAAAACTAAATCTTAAAGCAGATTGACTTCGATCTAAAACTTGTATGGAGTTAAGCTAACTTAACTGAGTATAAGTCAAGACTGACTTATGCTTAACTGAGTTAACCTACAACGGATTAAATTAAGCCCTTTTATAAGAATTAAGTTTATCAGTTTTTCTAGTATAAAATGCAGTGTCGTGCTGACTCAGTTTCTAATGTTTGCTGAGTCTGTGATTAGGTGCAATATAAACTAAGATGCAGTAAATAAATGCGTAAAGTAAATAAATAAATGAGGCAGAAATTATAGAGGTTCCAGGTGGTGTAATCCTGTCAGTCCTCTCTTCCCCTGTGATGCGGAGGCCAAATTCAAAATGTTCTGGTTTACAGTTACAAGACACGAAGTAAATTTAAACACTGATTGTCCTTCACTAATCCATAGCATCACAATCATCCAGCTTTAGTCTTCAACAGGTGGGATTGTTGTTTAAACTAAGCATGCTCCACTGGTCCTTGAAGGTTTGGATTGCCTATTCATCAGCTCTTCTCAAATACAGTCTTCCTAACTACAGCTCAACTATCCATCACACCTCCTTGGTGTTTCACAGTATAAAACCTTTGGTAAAATCAATGTTGGGACTTGAATAAATGAATATGATTTAACTTGTGATTTGAGCTTCTTGTTCTGAAAGTATATGATATGCTTAGGCTCTGTTTTTCTTCAAGTGTTTAAACTTTATATTTCTTTGAATGCTTATGAATACTGTGAAGATTTCTTGATCTTGCGATGTAGAATGTAGCATGAGTTCTTTTGATTCACTTTCCCCCTTAGTAGAATCTTTCATAATGCATTTATTTCTTATAACTCCGCACTTCTTCTTGTGACTGCAGTGATCTATTTATAGGGGTTTTTCCAACGGTTAGATGATTTTGAACGTTTGAATTTGAATCCATATATCTGTTGGTAGTCCTGCTTGATCTGATGAATGTCAATGTCCTTTCTGACATTTCTATGTATCCAATAAGAAGGCTTGCTTTATAACGGTCAGATCTTCTTTAGTTTTTCCTAACCTCAGCATAAAAACTGGTCTTATAAGATTTAGTCAGTTTTCAACTTTAAGAGCTTTAACTGAGTTTTTACTCTTTTTCGAAATTTCAGTACTCTATATATATTCTTCATCTGATGATTATTGACTTAATCAGAGTACACCAAAGTTCATGAATCAACTAAGATATCATTGTCCTTATGTATCTTAGGTCTTCATACAAGATCTATAGTGTCAGTTCAGGTCATCACAATCTTGCCTGAATTCTAACTTTAAAGTCTCAGCTTTTAATATTCTCAAACTGAGTTTGAACCCTCAGTTCTTCAGTCTTCAATAACTGAGTTTGTGTCCTTCGGTTCTTCATCCACTGAGTATGTTCCCTCAGTTCTTCAGCTTTTAGATAAGTCAACCGAGTCTGTATCTCAGTGAACTTACCTTCTTCAGTGTCTATCAGTGCGCTCTGAGTCACTTTTACAAACTGATTTATCTTCTGCTGTAAACTCAGTTCTTCTAATATCATCAAGTTAGTTTCCCGGTTTCTCAGTTCTGACCCTAGGATTATTACAGTGCTTGTGTGATTTACTTATACAATTTTTAGACTCTATTAAATCCTATACATCAATAACTAGACATCTTTTTGCTTTGCACTATAACTGATTGTTATGACACTTCATCAATAGGGTTAAAAATAATAATTAAAATAATTGATGAATCATCATCAAAATATAAATTTTATTTCCAACACTAGTTAACAACATTATAGCAAATGTGCTTGTGTAGTTAAAAGAATAAACAACATGTCATTCTTCGTAAGGCACATCCTACATCGCAATGTGTGGGCGGTCATATAAAGTGAATAACTCTGTTGGCCTCTAAATGGTTGAATGACAGGGGGACTTTGCCGAATGCGTGCACTATCAGAGTGTACTAAAATAGACTTTCGTGGTTATTGGTGTGATCCACCAATATGTTGCACCCAGATACTTTATGGTGAGTGAACACCAGGCGTAGTGCCCTTGAATGCAGTTGTAACAGAGATAGGCTAAGCTAGAAACCAATAATCATGACATGTTGATAAACATTGTAGTGAACCCTAGAGTTTGAGTCGGTCTCATGAAGATAACTTAATAATAATATAAACTGTTTCGTTATAAACTCTAATTATACATTAGCTTCTCACTCTTGCTAAGTACTTTGTACATACCTCAATTGCATGTTTGTTTTGCATGATTTGGGGTGTGAAGACAAACAAGTTGATCTTGAGCTCATTGAGAAGTTTGATGATGATATGTGACGGAGATGCTTGAGGATGTCTTTTCTTGTTGTTTTAGTTTAAGAACCTGTTGTACATTCTTTTGAGAACTTTGTAATACAATTATTGTATCTTTATTTTGGAACATTTGTTGGACTTATTTCTATGTTTTGATGATGAGTGCCAGACTAGCTGTTACAGTGCAAAGGCAAAAAGATGTCTAGATCAAATGTATAGGTTTATTAGAGTTTGATTTATGAATAGGTTTGATCAAACAAGCACTGTAATGGCCAGCTGACTTGTTTCAGCAGACTGGTCGATATCAGTAGGGTAGATAGGTCCGTAGACTAGTCAGGAACCTGCTGAAGACTGAAGACTAAAGGCTGAGGGCTCAAACTCAGTTACAGAAGGCTAAGGGATCAAACTTAGTAATTTAAGTCAAGGATATGGAATCAGAATTTAGGCAAGTCTGTGATGACCTAAACTGATTACATATACCTTGTGTAGAAGGTCTAAGTTTCATATTTTGGATGATGTTTGGAACTTGGTTATACTTAAAAAGGTGTAATCTAACTTCACAGATAAAAGTTAGATAAAAGAAATCAGCTGCATTTTATTTTATATACAAACAAATTGTTTATTCAAATAGATCGATAGGTATCTCAGCAGACTGATGAACCTGCTGATAATATACCTCGATTAATTCAAGATTATATTGGAAGATTACATGGATAAGGACAGCCAACTACCTCTGACTTATGAAACAAATCAAAGGCTGAGATTAAAAGAACGTTGGGATGATTCAGATTTTTATCCAATGGTTATAAGTCAAAGGGTGGACATACTGCACTATCAAAAAGGAATCCTGATAGTGTCAGTCCTATGAATAGTGACAGAAAGCAAATCAGATGGGACAAAAACAAGGAACGGTTACATTTGAATTTCAAATACAAGTCACATGCATTCTTACCTATAAATAGAGGAATTTCAACTCAGAAAAAGATGATGATTGATGAACTTTAAGTGAAAAATATAAGAGACTATTCTGAAGTGAAAAACACCTCTTGAACTCTTTGAACTTAAAGCTCTTGATCCGAAAGATTCTTCAAGTGTATTACAGTATTCAAGCTACATCAAGTATACACACTTGAAGAGCGTAAGTCATTGATTATATCATCCTAATCAAGTATTTGCAACTGAATCATTTATTTGATTCAATCTTTATTTTATAAAGAATCAATAAAGACAGTGAAGCACCTGTTGTGTGAAAAGGCTGTTGTTTGTGGTGGAGTGGTGAAGAGGCAATCCTACCCTTCAAGGACAGTGGAAGACTCGGGGAGCGACAATCCTACTGCTCCAGGGCCAGTTTGTGAAGCCATAGTTATTGGTGAAGGACAAGCAACCTTAGGAATCTTTGTAATCGCAACATCAAAGATCTCTAGTGAATTACCTCCAACATCACAGGAGAAGAGTGGGTGAGCGGATTACACCACCGGAACCACTATAAAATCTCGCCTACTTACTTTCAAAGATTTACATTACGCACTTAGTTTATTTTATACATCAATCATTTGAATCTAGCAAATGAAATCACACACATACACTAATGAGTATCTAATACTTAGTATCATATTTAACAACAATTATTAAGGCTAATTTTGATATAATTCATTTGCACAAATTCAGCAAACTCAACTATCAGAGATGAACTCATTTATCGGCCAGAAGTTATCGAGGTATCGCAGAGACTCTTGAAGTATCAGACTCACGAAGTTGCGAGAATTTGTTAACTCCAAAGTTTTTAGTGTTAAGTTTATTCACCCCCTCTAAACTTAACCAAAGCTTTTCAAGGACCAACAATTGGTATCGGAGGCGGTGCTTACATTCAAGAAATCCTACTTGTTGTGCTTGTGAAAATACTTTGAAACTTTTTCAAGTTCTTGATTTTCAAAACTTGCATCATGGATAACACCCAAAGTATGCTAGAACTATGCCGATGTGTTCTCTAGATAGATTTGATGAATATAAACGTCGAATGCAGGCTTACCTTGTCGCAACTCATGATGAGATGATGGATGTACTAATGAGATGTACCCTTTGGAGATTACCAAGGCAAGAATAATGAGTGGGTGATACTACGAGTACATTCCAAAACAAAAAGAGAATGGAATGCGAAGAGAGAAAGAGAGCAAACCTCAACAATATTGCTATTGATATCATTTATAGAACCTTGGATAGCAATATGTACATGAAGGTTAAAGATTGCAAAGCGCAAAGGAACTTTGGGACAAGATCTGATTGATGAAGTGTGAAGGCACCGATGCAATAAGGAAGAATAAAATCGGTGTGGTCAAAAGAGGTTTCAAAAGTTCAAGATGCTACCAAATGAAACCATTGAGCAAATGGAATCAAGATTTAATGCAATCGTGGATGAACTTACCTCTTTGAGTGTAAGTTATTCAAAAGAGGAAATAAACACAAAAATCTGGAGGCTCACTGCAAAAGATGTTTGGTAAATGAAGGTGACTGCAATAGAGGAAATGAGAAAGCTACATGAAGAAGACACCTTCAAGTTGTTTTCAGATCTCAAGGCTTATGAATTTAGCAAAAATCTTGTACCTGAGACTGGAAAAGAAGAGCCAAAGACCACTGCATTGGCTGCTTCACATCAAGAAGAAACATCAGGAGGACAAGATGATCTGTTGGATGAAATGCAGGAGCAGATTGCCCTCCTGAGCAATAAAATCAGGATGATGAAGACAGGAAAGGCCCCTGCAAGAAATTTCACAAAAATTCCTATTGAAAGAAAGAAAGAAGAATCAAACAAAGATAATGACTATCTGTGCTTTCATTGCAAGAAACCAGGACACTTCAAACCTGACTGTCCTGAGTTAAAACAAAGTAAGGAACCTGATTATCTTCGCTTCAACTGCAAGAAGCCTAGACAATTTAGACCTGATTGTCCAGACCTACTGAAGACCAGGAGTAAACAAAGAAGACATGGCAAGAAGGCTATGGTTGCTGAAGATGAATCATGGTATGAAGTGGAATTTGAAAAGGGAAATGAATCAGATGACACATCACTGGTTGCTGATATGGAAGATTATGCTTTGATGGCCAATATGGATGAATGGCGAGGAGGTATACACATCTGTATCTATCAATACTCCTGCTTTGGAAGTGATTGTGAATCAACTTGTGGTTCAAATCCTAGAAATTCGACAATAATGAGACTTTGGATGCCATCCTTAATCAACTGAGGATATTACAATCTGGTTATGAGATTGTGAAGGCTGAAAAAGAAGCTCTTGAATTAGAAGTTGGAAGATTGAAAGTTGAATTAAGAGTTGTCAAAGGTAAGGAAAAAGATGTTGGACAGAATCAGTGTAAGCCTGCTGATCATCCAGCAGTCCCTGAATCTGCTGAACCATCGTGCTCCTCCACTGCATACAAATCTGGAAAGCCTTATGGTGATAGAACAGGGCTCGGATTTGGAACTCAACAATCTAACAAGAGTGGATCCAGCAAGGTCACAGAACCTAGTACCAGAATTGGTCCTAAGTTCGTACCTGCACTAGATCCAACTCCCGGTAAGGTTGCTGAGGCAGTAAAACCTACTGAGAATGCTTCAAGAAAGCAAAATCAGAAGTCAAAGAAGTCAACAACTCCTAATAAAAAGAATAAATCCAAAAATAGGACTACTGTGCCTTCTAAACCTACTGATAGCAGACCTGCTACCAAGTCTGCTGGACCACAAAAAGGTAAAGGTCAGAAATATTCCAAGGATAAGAATCTTAAATCTAAAAATGTTAATCATTCAAGGGATACTTATCTCAGGGGGAAAGGTAGATTGTTCCCTACTGATGATGATTGGAATATTCCTGTATCTGCTGATAGAAACAACCAGTATAACCATGCTTCTAGGGTAAAACCTAAGCAATGGAATCAGCAAAGGACTCAGCAGAGGACTTATAAAAGGCCTCAGCAGAGACCTCAGCAGACTCCATACTACAGGGCTGTTCCTAACAGACAGCAAACAAATGGTTATACTAATGCTTATAACAACAAGAGTCACTTCAAACAGCATTATAAATCAAAAGGCCAGAAAACATATGTGAATCCTACACAACCTACTGTTAGAACAATTGGATGTGTGGAATACATGTATGAACCAAAGTATGACACTTTCCGGAGAAGACCTTATGGTAACATACCAAGGGTCATGCTTACAACTGACCATTATGGACCCAAACAGGTTTGGGTACCAAAAATGTATTAACTTTATTTTGTAGGGTGTCTGGTACTTTGACAGTGGATGTTCCAGACATATGACAAAGAATAAGCACTATTTGTCAAACTTTGTGGCAAAGGATGGTCCAAGGGTGAATTTTGGCAACAAGGATACACCTGGATATACAAGAGGATATGGCACACTTAAATGTCTCTAGGCTGATGTACTATTAAACAGGGCGTTGATAGTATAAACAGACTAGCACGTATTAGATGCCTTCTGTCTTTAGGGCAGGGATAGATCTCGTCTATCAAAGTGTAGAGACACTTGGACTGTACGTGGACGTGTATTAGAGAATGCGTACGTTAGACTGACCCACTTACACGGATAAGTGTCACACTATGTGGCGGTTGTGTAATTATCCTTAAGACCGGAGTCTTCATGGCATCACGGTGTGGATTGTCATGCTTTGACACTATTGAGATTTCCCCTAGCCACGGGGCAATCATGAGGTAGTGATTGGGTGTGATACTGAAGCATGCGGAGTATACATGATTGGTCGTCCGGGAATCGCGTATCCTATGATTGGGATCGAATATCCGAAATGGCCTTCTTATAAGGAATGTCTTACTCTCGTGAATCTTTGCAAAGTGGGAGTAAACGAGTTACTTCGAGAGAGCATGATATCCAGATTATAAGATACGGTCGTTGATGTTTTGACACTCGACTAACGACCGTATGGATATTATTACATCGATAGGATTGTAAGTTACACGGTAACTGTTTCACATGAAAGGTAGTAGTCATTGCATTTGACTCTTCCGATGATTGGGGGTCACGGTGTGTTGCTAGACGCTATCCCGTGATCGTTAGGTATGAAGGGTATTTTCGTAATTTGCACTTTGTGTCTACGGCCAACATATTTGGAAGCCTATCGGGTCACACACATATGAACATCTAGCCGGATTAAAATGTGGTTATAGATGATAACCAAATAAGGAAAGTTTATCTCGAGACTATAAAGGTTATAGTGGTAAATTAATATGGTGGTATTTATTTATTATGAATAAATTAAACACAAGATATTAATAATGTTATATTAAATTAAATACAAGATATTAATAATGTTATATTGATTAAAATGTGGCGCAGTTTGTGTGTGTATAAGATACACTTAGATTGTGCAATTTAATTAATAGTGTTACTGGAAGGAATAAACGGCAGGTATTTGATTTTCTCCGAGAGAAGGTGTGGAAAAAGTTGTCTGGTTGGAAGGACAAGCTCCTCTCCCCCGCAGGTAAGGAAGTTATGATTAAATCCAGCCTCCAAGCTATACCGACGTTTATTATGCAATGCTTCAAAGTCCCCACCACATTAGTTCATGAGATTGAGAAATGTATTCGTGGATTCTTCTGGGGAGACACTGACACCAAACGGAAGGTGCACTGGAGAAATTGGGACACTTGCTGCCTGCCCAAAAATCTTGATTCCGTAACCTGGAGTGTTTTAATTTAGCCTTTGTTAAGGGTGATTTTATGTGATTTATACCGTTATATTTCGTAACGATTTCTCCCATAATCTGATAAATTGCATAGAAAAGTAAGTGCTTATTAGATTTATTGAGCAAACGAGTTTTAAATGTGTTTAAATGCAAAATCGAGATATTTACGTGATTTTAACGGTGTTTTATGTTTATCCATATGATGTTACATTTTGCATGTTTCTATCAAGTTGTTAGGTACGTTTTCATGATGAGTAAGGAGCTTAAACGATGATCACATGAAGATGGAAGAGTTGAAAGATGTTTAAGTGAAGAATCATTGAAGAAACCGGAACCAGGCACTTCATGGGAATTTTGTCCACACTTGTAGGCACTTTCAGGGAAAGTTGTCTTGATGAAAGTTGTAGAGGATTGAAATAGCTTTCCAACGCATGTTGAATCACCTCATTTGGAGCCCTAGAAGTGAAGTTATGAGCAAAATACTAGAGCAAGGTAGTGGACGGGCGTCCATAAAAGTGAATCGGCGTCCGTAATCGTATTTTACATTCGAGAGAGTTCAGACGCTGCGTTACGAGCAGCGTTCATTCTCCGTTCATAGAGGCTGGACGGCGTCCAAGATAGTGGACGGGCGCCCACGGCACCGACTCAATGAAACCGACCTAAAAATCTATAAATAGGCGCGATTTCCCAAACCCTAATCATACAATTCGAACCCTAATATCTTAGGGGCGGCTCAGGCTGCGTTTTTACCCTATTTTCTTCCAGTTTATGCACTTTAATTTCTAGATTAGATTAGGTAGATTTATGTTCTTTAATTAATCAATTTCAAGCTTTCAAAGGATGCTAAGAGGCTAATCCTCTTTGAACAAGCGTTGTGAAGCCTTCCTTCAAACAATTCAGTTTTGATTCGTGATTAATCTGTGAGTATCTATTTCAAGTTCGTTTCTTTTATCATGTTTTGTATGTTTTATTGCATGTTTAATCGAAAGATGCTTGCTTTGATGATTGGTTATGTGATGAGAGTCATGTCAACCCTAGATCACCATGATAAAAGAATAGATCTTTGATCTAACTAAAAGCGAGTTATTAGATTGATTTTCTAGATTAGGAATTGAAAGATTTCACGCCTAGGTTAGAAAGACGTAATCTTTAACATCGAAAGATAAAAGATTAGAAAACGAACTCGTCTACGAGAGTATGAGTTTATGCCTTTGATTAGGTGAATCACGACTTGAGTAGAGATCACGAATTAATCCGAGTTAGAATTGAATGTTGATAGGATAGGTGGATCAATTGCTTGTTCGTTCGTTATACCTGATTTAAATCCTTAAAACTTGAATTGCTAGATTAGTTTACTTTTCCTGCACTTTACTTTAGTTTAGTTTTTATCGCTTTCAATCTTGCCTAGCATTGGAGCAATCCTCTGTCTAGTTACTTTTTTTTGCATATTTGTTTAGGTTAGTTATTCGTTTAGTTTAGCTTCGTGACATAGGTTAGTTTAAACAAAAACTAGGATTCACAATCGTTTAGTTCCCCGTAAGATCGACCCGGCATTAACCGCTATTACTACGATCCTTATACTTGAGGTTAACCGGATTATTACTTGTTTATTTTGTGTTGATAAAATCCGTGACAAGTTTTTGGCGCCGTTGCCGGGGAACCGGACGGTTGTCTAGTTTTTGTTTTCGTTTTCTGTTTTTTCTGTTTGTTTTTTTTTTCCTGTTTTATTTCGTTTTAAATTCCTGTTTTTAGTTGATAATTGTTTTAGGTAGTTGTTAAGTAGATAATTAGGGTTTAAAACTTTCCCTTAGTAGTTTTCTTGGAGTTAGATCTTCTGTCTTTCTGTTTTTCTGACGTTCTTTCTTACCTTCTTTTATTCTCTGCAAATTCTCGCTTCGTTTCTAAGTTTTCCGTGAGCAAGCGGGCGTGCAGGATATTGGACGCCCGTCCACTGGAAAATTATCAATTCTGTTCTGGTTTTATTCACTTAGACGAGCGTCCATAAGTTTTGGACGCCCGTTCAGGTATTCCGTCTGTCAGACGAGCGTTTAAATTACTAAATGCCCGTCCGATCTCAATTTCATCTGGACGCCCGTCCAATCTTTTGGACGTCCGTCTGGTCTTGTTTTCCTCAACACTTTTGTTTCCTTTTCTTCTTTCCCGTTCTTCTCTTTAGGCTTTTAATTTTTAGTTTAGGCTTTTGCTTTCTTAGTTTTTAGGTTTTGTTCCACTTGTTTTTGGTCCGGTTTATGCAAACTCGGAGTCAAAAGGGCTGATAATATACACCACGACCTCGAAGCGAACCGTAGTCGGCCAAACAGCGGAATTTCCGTTCAGCATGTTTCGCGCGAGTGAGCGGCGAGATCTTGAAGAACAACTAGCAAGAGAAATCACCGATTTTGTGATAATGGCGATGATAATAGGCGTGACGTTAGCGGACTACGCCATGCCAGGCGAAGTCAAGGTCAACCCGGCTATTGTTATTCCCGACCGACATTGCACAAACCTTTGAGTTGAAGCCAGGACTTATCCGGATGATGCAAAGACGCATCAATTTTTCACGGCTACCAATCGGAGAATCCGTGATACCCACTTACACACATTCTTAGAGATATGCGGTACTACACGCATCCAAGGAGTAAGTGAGGATGCTATCAAACTTAAACTATTTCCATTTTCATTGAAAGGGAGGCTAAAAGTGGTACACCTCTCTCCCATCTCGAATCTATCACCACACAGGCGAGAACTCGAAAAGGAGTTCTTGAGTCAATATTTTCCACCTTCAAAGACGGCCCCGGTGCTTAAATGACATTTTCACATTCTATCGTAAAGGAATGAATCTTTCTTCGAGTGTTGGAAGAGATTCAAGTCCCTTCTTAGAAAGTGCCCCACCATGGCTTTGCCTTTGGAAAGGCAAGTCAATACATTCTTGATGGATTGACCGAGCTTACAAAAGGCATGGTCAATAGCTCCCTGGGGGCATTTCAAGAAAACTTTGATGAGGATGGGCGTTGTTTGAGGACATTGCAAAGTACAACTATGCCCCCTCTTATCAAGCAATTCAAGCACCTCCTCCTCCCAAGGTTGAGGAAGTCAATTTACAAAGTTTGATTGCCATGCTGCAAAAGCAGATGGTACCACCTCAAGTTTCCAATCCTATAAATCAAACTTCTTCTTTTCCACAGAACCCTCAGGTTCTGTATTGCGAAAATTGCTGTCAGACCGGCCATATGAATGGCCAATGTCAATTTAATGCCCCTGCACCTTATCAAGTGAATGCTGTTCATGACTATGGACAGTACAATCAAGTCACATGTCAAAACTGTGACGAGGTGGGGCACACTTCTAAATTCTGCCCTATGAACGGACAGAATGCGGAAGTGAATGCATTCTATGGCCAGAACAATCAAAGGTTCAATCGTTTTCTGGCAGGGCAATTTTCAAAACCAAGGGTTTAATCCATCTTCAAATTTCAATCCTAATTCAATTTTAATTGAATCGAATTTCAACGAAACCCAGGTTTAATCAGAATCAAAACTCGAATTTTTCCAATCCTACGCAAAAATTCAATCAGAATTGGCCTTCCAATTCAAATTCTCAATTTCAAAGTCGGCCCAGCCAGCCCTATGCTCCAAATCTCCAAAACTCTCAAGGCCCCTCCCAACCTACAAATCTTGAAGCTAAGTTGGAGGAGCAAAGTAGATCGATGAAGAATCTTGAGAGACAAATTGGGCAATCTGGCCGAGCAGGTTGGCTTCTAGACCCCAGGCGGTGCCGATTTCTTGAGAAGAATCCAAAGGGTGGTCAAGTTGCTCAGGCTGATTTGAACAAAGGCCCATGTACTGACCTCGTGCCATCAATTCAATACGGTAAGGAGGAGGCCAGTGCAATGAATCTAAGGAGCGGTACTCAAGTTAGTGGTCCTTCCCATCCGGGAAACCACTAGCCCCTCCTGCCATTGATAAGGCAGGAGGAAGCCGCGCACCTACACTCCCTCAATCTGAAGAGAAAACTCGGTGTGGTGATCCACGAGAGGTGAAGAATTTGGCGATCCTCAAGTGGCTGATCCTTTGAGGACTGAAAAAGCAAGCGAAAGTCAGGAGGCTGATCCCCCGACTACTAAGAAATCTGAAAAAACTGTTCGTTGGAAGGATCTGGAAGACAGAGCTGTTAGTGCATCCTCAAAAAAGGTTTTCTCTGAGGATGACCTTAAAAAACTTCCATTTCCACCGAGAAAGAGCAACATTCCCTTGATTGAGGATAAGAAGTATGAAAAGGTACTAAACCTTTTGAAAAATACTCAGGTGAATCTTCCATTATCGGATGTCTTAGTCGAGATGCCTAAGTATACAAAATTTATCAAGGATGTCGTGTCTTCGAAAAATAAATTAGCAGAAATGGATCAGGCAATTCTTGAGGATTGTTCAATGATCAATTATCCAGACTTACCAATCAAAGAGGTGACCCGGGAAATTCGTGCTCACATTGCGGATGGGAGGCCTAGTCTTTCCAAATTCTTTATGTGACACTGGTGCATCCATAAGCTTGATGCCATTATCTATTTGCAAGCAATTTGGGTTTACAAAGTCTTCTAGAACCCACTACCATGAACTTGCGGTTCAACGATAGATCTTCAAAGAAAGCCTCGGGGATCCTAAAGGACGTATTGGTTCAAGTTGGTAGGTTTACCTTTCCCGTTGGTGGTATGTCTTAGATATGGAGAAAAATGAAAACGCCCCTCCGATTCTTGGAAGACCTTTCCTATCTACACTAGAGCCCTCATCGATTGTGATGGTGGGAAAGTAACTATCCGAGTTGGTGACCAAGAGGTGAGCTATAGTGTTTCTAAATCTATTCAAGTACCCTCCGGTTCTCCAACCGGTTGTTCCATTGAGAGACGCCTCGATGACTTCAATGACTTCATGGATAAGCAAGTCTTTGGTGTAGAAGCGAATATGAGCGATTGATTGATAATCTGAATAATCATGGTGTGGTCAATCTAGACCAGTTAGCAGCTGATTTTGAGGATGGGCTACGAGAGGAAGCTTTGGCAGTAGGGCCACTAAGTAAACTCAACGATGTTGAGTTGAGGAGTGGAGATCTTAAATCAAGTCTAGAGGATCCTCCTGTAGATTTGGTACTGAAGCCGTTGCCTAAACATCTTAAGTATGTGTTTTTAAGAGAAGGTGACAAGCTTCCTTTGATCATCTCTGCCAAGTTGTCTCGAATGAAGAGCTTAAAGCGTTAAACGCGTCTTGCGCAAAAATGAGAAAGCCTTTGGATGGCAGGTGGGAGATATCCGAGGATATCTCCCGACATCTGTATGCACAAGATCAAGGCGAGGAGGGTGCAAACGAGTTAGACTGACCTCGAGAAGGCTCAACCCTCACATGCAAGAGGTAGTCAAGAAGGAAATTATAAAGCTTCTAGATATGGGTATCATATACACTATTGCAGACAGTGAGTGGGTATCCCCAACTCAAGTAGTTCCCAAGAAAGGTGGAATTACCATTGAGAAGAATGAGAAGGGAGAAGAGATAGCATTGAGGCTCGTTACTGGATACAGAGTATGTATCGATTATCGAAAGCTCAATGAGGTCACACTGAAAGATCATTTCCCCCTTCCATTCATTGACCAGATGCTTGAGCGTCTGGCGGGGCACGCATTCTACTGTTTCCTGGATGGTTATTCAGGATATTTTCAGATACCCATCGATCCCTGTTGACTAAGAGAAGACCACTTTCACTTGCCCTTATGGTACATTCGCCACAGCGGATGCCGTTTTGTCTCTGTAATGCCCCACCACACCTTCAAAGGTGTATGATGGCAATCTTTGACGGGCTAGTTGAAAAGTGCATGGAGATTTTTATGGATGATTTCTCGGTCTTTGGTCAATCCTTCGATGATTGCCTCGATAATCTTGATCAGGTGTTGTCTAGACGTGTGGAGAAGGACTTAGTGCTTAATTGGGAAAAATGCCATTTCATGGTAGATGAAGGCATAGTCCTTGGCCACAAGATCTCAGCCAAAGGTATAGAAGTTGACAGGGCAAAAGTAGAAGCTATCGAGAAGATGAGCTATCCTAAAAATGTGCGCGAAGTGAGAGGCTTTCTTGGACACGTCGGCTTTTACAGACGGTTCATTCAAGATTTCTCCAAGATAGCCAAGCCCCTGTCCACTTTACTAAAGGAAGACGTTGAGTTTAATTTTGATGAGAGCTGCAAGCAAGCGTTTGAGGAGCTTAAGGATCGTTTAATATCTGCTCCAATTCTTATATCGCCTGACTGGAACCTACCATTTGAGCTTATGTGCGACGCATCAAACTATGCTGTTGGTGCAGTCTTAGGGCAAAAGCTTAATGGAAAGTTCCAGCCTATCTATTATGCCAGTCACACACTGAATCCTTCTCAAGTTAACTACACGACAACTGAAAAGGAACTATTAGCCGTAGTCTTTGCTATGGATAAGTTTCGTAGTTACTTGCTGGGTGCTCAAGTGATTGTGTGGACTGACCACGCTGCTTTACGATATCTCATGACCAAAAAGGAAGCTAAACCGCGTTTACTGCGTTGGATACTGACCCTCCAAGAGTTTGACGTTCAAATCAAAGATAAGAAGGGCAGTGAGAACGTAGTGGCGGATCATGTTTCTAGGGTGTTAAGTGAGGAAAAGGATGAACCAGATGATATAGATCTTTACTTTCCTCTAGAAAACATTATGTTGATAGACGGTTGTCCTCCCGATGTTCCATGGTACTCCTCCATTGTAAACTACCTTCATGCCCGTTATCTCGATCTCGAAATGTCTTATCAAGAGAAGAAGAAAGTCTTCTCGATATGAAATATTTCGTTTGGGATGAACCTTATCTTTTCAAGATCTCAGTAAAGATGGTTTGCTTAGGAGATGTGTTCGAGAATCCGAGCAACGTGATATAATCGAGCAATGCCATAGTGGACCCACTGGTGGTCACTTTGGTCCTTGGAAAACGGTTGCGAAGATCTTCCATCCGGTTTCTATTGGCCCACGATCTTTAAGGACGAAGCTTTCGCAAAGCTTGTGATCGTTGCCAAAGAACCGGAGCTTTGACAAGGCGGTTTGACATGCCGTTGAAACCCATCCTTGAATGCGAAGTCTTTGATGTATGGGGCATCGATTTTATGGGACCATTCCCATCATCGTGTGGCAACAAATACATCTTAGTTTTGCGTCGACTATGTTTGAAATGGGTGGAGGCGGTAGCCACTCCTCACAATGATCATAAAACGGTCATGAAATTTACGAAGAAGAACATCTTTGTGAGGTTTGGATGTCCACGTGCCTTGATCGCTGATGAAGGACACACTTTTGCAACCGACCTTTGGAAAAAGTCTCGAGAAGTATGGTGTTCGCCATAAAATCGGCACACCATATCATCCGATGACTAGTGGTCGTTGAGCGAAGCAACCGAGTCTTAAGAAAATCCTGGAGAAGACGGTGAATAGTCATAGAAAAGACTGGAGTCTGAAGTTGGACGATGTACTTTGGGCATATAGGACTGCCTATAAGACCCCTATGGGTTTATCGCCATATCAAATGGTTTACGGTAAGCCGTGCCATCTCGCCGATTGAGCTGAGAGCACGAGCTTATTGGGCTACAAAGTTTCTTAACTTCGATTCCCAATCCTGTGGCACACACCGGCCGCAAATAGATTGCATGAGCTTGATGAATTTAGACTCCAGGCTTACGAGTGCCAGGATTAGTAAGGAAAAGATGAAACTCCTCCATGACGCCAAGATAAAGAAGAGAGAATTCCGGTCGGCGAGCAAGTTCTCTTATACAATTCTAGGTTACATTTGTTTCTCGGGAAGTTGAGAACACGTTGGTCCGGTCCTTTTGAGATTCTCCAAATCATTCCTGGAGGCGTTTAGAGTCTGCTGTGTTACGGCGATCAACCGTTCGAGTGAATGGTCAGAGATGCAAGCATTACATTGGTGAACCCAAGGTAAAGCCTTTGACTGCTCGATTTCGATATCCTCGGGTGTAGCACCTTAAAGTCGACGAGTCCGACGAAGTTTTCGCCCGACTTGTTTTACGAGGATGACGGTTGTGATCAATCGAGGAGGTTCTAGCCGGTAGTTGGGATATGGAAGAGTATTGGAAGGAGCGCCAACGCAGATGTCATCAAAAGCTTGAGGAAGACGAAGAGGTCAACCATGGGGAAGTTTAAACGTATTTGGAAAGCTATAAAGGATTTAACCCCATGTGTTAAGTGTCGCTTTTCGCGCCACACTATTGACCAAAGCTTACACGAGGTAGTGGTGGCGTGAAAGGTTAAATGGCCACGATCCAGGTGAGCTTCAAATGTGTCGAGCTAACGACA
This sequence comes from Gentiana macrophylla, assembly GCA_026214975.1. NCBI lineage: Eukaryota > Viridiplantae > Streptophyta > Magnoliopsida > Gentianales > Gentianaceae > Gentiana > Gentiana macrophylla. The sequence continues at coordinate 28,571 of JAOBSW010000992.1, forward strand.
ATAACCATTAGCGCTACTAGGAGGCATCCTAGATATCCCTTATTATACTAGTTTCTTTCTTTAGTTATTTTTCCTTGTTCTAGTTGTTTTAATCTTATTAGGATTGTGTTGTTTTGTCGATCCACCGTCCCTAACCTTATACAGTGGTCGAAGTGTTGTTTTGCTTACGATTTCCTCTTATCTTTATCTCTATCACTTTTGCGCGATATGGTTTAATCCCTTGTATCCCCGAGGTACGTTTTGTGTTGTTTTTCATGTATGCAGGATATTTGCTATAGCACTTGTGAGCTTTCAGATGATGTCAGTTTTCCGGTGGATGGTCCGCAGCCATCGCTTTCATCAAGCCTTTTCGGAGTTGATACGTAGCACTTCCGGAATTGCCACTTTAGAACTACAATCAGCTAAGTTTCTCTTATTCTCGCACAACATGAGGACATGTTGTTATTTAAGTGTGGGGGAAGGGAATGATCGCTATGTATCTACCATTTGCTTATATGATGTTATTTCTATGCTAAAATGGGCTAAATTTTCAAAATTTGTGTTTTGTCTCGAGTGAGCAATGCATGTTTTGTTCGGTTTGTTATATTCATCGATGCTTTATGTAATATGTTTGATAAGTTGGTTGTTTCACCTGATTTATTTTTCACGTGCCATAGTGAATGAAGAGCTATTTTTATAAGGTTATACCCGTTTTGGATTAGTAGTTTTGATTTTCTTATAAGTCATGTACTTAGTGCTACGTATATATCGTGAGATTTATGGTAGTTTGTATTTAGTTCCGTAGTATGAGGTAATCGTGAATATCTAGAAGTTTGAATGTGATAAGTAATACGTAGCTAATGTCATTTGAAAAAGTTGAGTTAATAATGAAATCAATAGTGTGTGTTGGAAGTCGGTCGATGATTTGAGTGCGGTAAGGCATTATCTCGAAATGTTTTATTCCACTATGATGACCAAAAGCTCACGACAATCGAGGAAGAAAGTCGCTTTATGATTTGAGTAAGGTAGGGTATACCACGTATGTCCTATTCTCGCTATGACGGGCAATAGCTCATTCGATGTGTGTTTAAATGTGAAGTAATTAAATCAACTTGAAATTGGTTATGAAATGAATATAAGACTTAGTCTTTCGTTAACCTTATCCCCAGTATAAACCGATAGATATGTTGTAGGGATTATCCTCTCGAGTATTTGAGAAAGGCCCTAGATATATTCGATCATTCTTTTCGGGATATGTCACGTTTGTAGGTGCATCTTATGAGTGTCATTTATTGCTAGTCTACGAGGGGTATTAGCTAGTTTTACTTTGAGTTCCTCAAGTTTGGATTTAGTGGAAGTTTTCTATGGCTATGCACACACACGATGGTGAACTTCTAAGTTATTGAATATATGTTATATTTGTTGAGATGTCTATACTATCTCGAGCTTGATTTTGTTTTGTTTTGCTCGGGACGAGCAAGGTTTAAGTGTGGGGAGTTGTTAAGGGTGATTTTATGTGATTTATACCGTTATATTTAAGTAACGATTTCTCCCATAATCTGATAAATTGCATAGAAAAGTAAGTGCTTATTAGATTTATTGAGCAAACGAGTTTTAAATGTGTTTAAATGCAAAATCGAGATATTTACGTGATTTTAACGGTGTTTTATGTTTATCCGTATGATGTTACATTTTGCATGTTTCTATCAAGTTGTTAGGTACGTTTTCATGATGAGTAAGGAGCTTAAACGATGATCACATGAAGATGGAAGAGTTGAAAGATGTTTAAGTGAAGAATCATTGAAGAAACCGGAACCAGACACTTCATGGGAATTTTGTCCACACTTGTAGGCACTTTCAGGGAAAGTTGTCTTGATGAAAGTTGTAGAGGATTGAAATAGCTTTCCAACGCATGTTGAATCACCTCATTTGGAGCCCTAGAAGTGAAGTTATGAGCAAAATACTAGAGCAAGGTAGTGGACGGGCGTCCATAAAAGTGAACTGGCGTCCGAATCGTATTTTACATTCGAGAGAGTTCAGACAGCGCTCGAACGAGCAGCGTTCATTCTCCGTTCATAGAGGCTGGACGAGCGCCCAAGATAGTGGACGGGCGCCCACGGCACCGACTCAATGAAACCGACCTAAAAATCTATAAATAAGCGCGATTTCCCAAACCCTAATCATACAATTCGAACCCTAATATCTTAGAAATGCTCAGCTGCGTTTTTACCCTATTTTCTTCCAGTTTATGCACTTTAATTTCTAGATTAGATTAGGTAGATTTATGTTCTTTAATTAATCAATTTCAAGCTTTCAAAGGATGCTAAGAGGCTAATCCCTCTTTGAACAAGCATTGTGAAGCCTTCCTTCAACAATTCAGTTTTGATTCGTGATTAATCTGTGAGTATCTATTTCAAGTTCGTTTCTTTTATCATGTTTTGTATGTTTTATTGCATGTTTAATCGAAAGATGCTTGCTTTGATGATTGGTTATGTGATGAGAGTCATGTCAACCCTAGATCACCATGATAAAAGAATAGATCTTTGATCTAACTAAAACGAGAGTTATTAGATTGATTTTCTAGATTAGGAATTGAAAGATTTCACGCCTAGGTTAGAAAGACGTAATCTTTAACATCGAAAGATAAAAGATTAGAAAACGAACTCGTCTACTTAGAGTATGAGTTTATGCCTTTGATTAGGTGAATCACGACTTGAGTAGAGATCACGAATTAATCCGAGTTAGAATTGAATGTTGATAGGATAGGTGGATCAATTGCTTGTTCGTTCGTTATACCTGATTTAAATCCTTAAAACTTGAATTGCTAGATTAGTTTACTTTTCCTGCACTTTAGTTTAGTTTTTATCGCTTTCAATCTTGCCTAGCATTGGAGCAATCCTCTGTCTAGTTACTTTTTTTGCATATTTGTTTAGGTTAGTTATTCGTTTAGTTTAGCTTCGTGACATAGGTTAGTTTAAAAACAAAACTAGGATTCACAATCGTTTAGTTCCCGTAAGATCGACCCGGCATTAACCGCTATTACTACGATCCTTATACTTGAGGTTAACCGGATTATTACTTGTTTATTTTGTGTTGATAAAATCCGTGATGCCTTTAGCGCTAAGCGAAATGTGGAGATTCCTTATTTGTCCCGCCCTCGCGAGTCGTGTTTTGAATGCTAAGTATCACCCGGCACTTCAATTATTGCAAAGCAAGGGGGGAGCGAGACCATCTTTTTCGTGGGAAGAGTTTGCTGGAAGGCAGGGATATGTTAATGCAGGGATTGCGATGGCGCATAGGAGATGGGAGTTCTGTTTATGTCTTTCATGATGCTTGGGTCTCTAGGCCACCAACATTTCGGCTAGCTCGCTCACGGCACTCCTTGCCAACGGATAGTATGGTTCAGGACTTGCTTTTGCCAGGAACTAGACAGTGGAACTTGCCTCTCCTCAGGCAGGAGTTCCAGACTTGGGAGGTGGACGCCATCCTTCAGACTCCAATTGCAGGCGGTTCGCATCCGGATAAACTGATTTGGCATTATGACCGCCGGGGTAGATATACAGTGAAGTCAGGATATTTTCTTGCTTTGAGCTTGTATGGTAGTTTCCATGAGTCGGCACATGCATCATCATCTTCAGGACCTGACAAAGTATGGCGGGATGTTTGGAAAGTTATTGTGCCACCGCGTGTCCATCACTTTTTATGGCGGTGCATGCAGGATCGCTTGCCGATCGGGAGCAACTTGCCAAGCGGAATATGGGCTCGGTCTTTGTTTGGCATGTGGAAGGAGATAGAGTCCTTACGCTCATGTTCTTTTAATTGCGATTATGCTAGGAGATCTGGGCGGCCTCGCTTTTGGTAATCGGCCGAATGCGGCATGGATCGAACTTTAGGGAGTTTTTTGGTGCGTTGGTAGAACGCTACAATCCGGATGAGGTTTCCACCTTTCAGATGCTTCTCTCGGAATCTATGGAAAGCTCGATGCAAGTCGCGGTTTTTGATGATGCGCCTATTTATGTATCCGCGTTGTTTCGCAACCTTAGCAGGGGCGATGGAGTATCGTATGGCCGTCAGATTTCTACACGGATTCGAGGAGTCCGGTCACCCGGTCATATGGGGCGCCCACTGGGGCAATTGTAAATGCAATTCGATGCTTCACACTGCACTGGTTCGGTGTAGGTCTTATATTCAGAGATGCGCTTGGTTCGATTATTGCTGCCTTTTCATTCCACCTCGACCCTGGTATAAGTCCTGAGACTCTAGAGATGCAGGCGATCCTGATGGCAATGGAAGAGGCTATTCGCTTGGGACTTTCTGCAGTTATCTTCGAGACTGACTGTCTGCCATGTATTCAAGCCTTACTACGACCGTCGGATGATCTGTCTGTTTTCAGTTGTTTAGCGCGAGACTGCCTTACGCTCTTATCGTCCTTTGTTTCATCATCTTTTTCTTTTGTCAAGCGCACTGGTAATTTTCCGGCGCATTTGTTGGCTAGACATGGACTAGTCTCACTGGTCGATCTTGTGTGGGCGTTTCCCCTCCTCATGATGTAATCTCCGCCGCTATTGCGGATTTGGCTTAATAAAATTTCATTTTCCTTCAAAAAAAAATTAATAGTGTTACCAAATATATTAATATTAGATATTGATAAATAAAGTATATATGTCCCAGCGTGTGTTTGCACCAATTCAAAATTGGTGATTCATGCGCACCATATATTTATATATATAGATTTATATGTGTTATATATATGTGATATATATACATGTGTAAATTGATTTATGGTAATATAATAAAGATAGTCAATATAAGATATTGACAATATCTTGGAAAATATTCAATATAAGATATTGACAATATCCTAGATTTATTTAATATAAGATATTATAATAAATGAGATAAATCAATCAAATATATTTTTCTTATTTTATTGGAAAAAGGTTTTCTTCTCCTCCACACCTAGATGGGGCGCCCGCTACACTATAAATAAGAGGTGGGTGTCAAGCTCTTTTGTACAACACAATTCCAAGAACTAATAGTTCTTGTGTTAAATAGAGAGCATCCTATAGAGAGTTGGAGAGAGGGGAAAAAGGCTGGTCTAGCAAGCGGAGTTTTCCAATAGCAATCCATGATGGGATTCCAGCGGGGTGTTCGTGTGGACTAGCGGTAGAGGCCGAACACTTGGGCGGCTGTATGCAGAACTACTCTCCTTAGACGGTCAAAGCGTCGATCTTTTAGATCAACCAAGGTAACCACCGTCTTTAGCTTATTTGTTTATTTCTTAAACGAAGTCGATCTTGGGTCGATAGGAAATACATTTTTGAATTCCGCTGCGTTTCCGCGTAGATTTCCTAACAGTGGTATCGAGAGAGCTTGAGCTTAAGCAATAAGCATGTTATTTTGCGTAGTTAATTTTATCGTTTAAATCACGTAATTAAAAGATGAAAGATTTTGATTCGCAAATCGATACACTAAAAGAAAAAAAAAAAAAGGCGGCTTTTGGGGTGCTCGCCGATCGGCGGCGGCACCCCACCGAAATTGCGCGGCGGCGCGGCTCCCCTCAGGGCGGTCGACGTCGGCCGGTGCATCTTTTGGTGGATCCCAAATTTTGTTTTGTGTATTTTGTGTTTCAATATTTTTCATAGTTGTGATTAATATCTCATTTGTTTAGTTGTGTCATGTGGCTAACCAATGGTTCAAATAATTTGGGCTATTGGGATGCCACATGGCATTAAAATAATAATGGCCTTTCCAAACTTAATTTGGAATAGGCACAGCCCTTCCAAATATTTGATTTGGGAAAGGTTTAGCCAAGCCACTTCCAAAATTTTGATTTTGGAAAGTGGCGTGCCTAAACTAAAATTATTTGGCCTTTCCAAATATTTAATTTGGAATAGGCCTAGGCCTTTCAAATATTTGATTTGTAAAGGCTTTAGCTAAGCCACTTCCAAAATTTTGATTTTGGAAAGTGGCCAGGCCTAAGCCATATTTGGTTTAGGAAACCAAAGGCATCCCTTTTGATTAGGAATCAAAAGGAATGAAACAAAAGAGACCTAATTTTAATTTTGATTTATTTTTGGAATAGTTCCAATTACTTAAAATTAAAATTAAAATCGTTAAAAATTAATCGCTAATTTTATTTCGATTAAAATCATTTAATTAATTAAATGTTAATTACTTAATTGATTGGATAAAATTATTTAATAGATTAAATGTTAATTGATTAATTAAGACGCAAGTAGTTAAATTTTAATTTTATCTTTTTCATAAGATTTTATTGTATGGATTAGATATAGTAGATATAATATGATTATATGGACCCCGATTGATTATGGACTCGACCGATAGGATAGATGTGAATGATTTAATTTTTCTGTTGGTTAAAAATTTGTCTAGGCCGTTATGAAGAACGTGACCTAGTTTATTTTCGCATTTATCCCATTCCCGTTGACTCCCCATGTGCGGCGGGTGTATTTATTTTATTAGATAGAATTAAATGTAACAAGAATGGAGCAGAAGACGGAGACCAAAGGAAGAAGAATAAAGATCCCATTGGAGAATGGCGCATTAAAGATCCTATTGGCGGTTGCAAAGCTACCTTAGATTGTGACCAGCGGTTTCGCTGGAGTTGTGTATCGAAACCGCACTTTGAAAAGTCCATGATCATACCGGTTACTTTACGCATTTATTTATTTTGTGCTCTGTATTTATTTTATATGATACGATAGATGCATGACTAGGCACGATCTAGATAAATGTGTAGGATATATATTTATAGAGATAGATATAATTGATGAGACCGAAATTAAAATTAATTAAGTGAATTAATTTATTTAAAATACTTCCACAACAAAAATCAAGTCGAAATATTGTCTCCCAATATTATAACGACGGTGAAGAGCCTGTGTTCGGATCCAAGCGATCGACCACCGCCGGGAGTTGACCTACCTCGGGTATATCGTCGTTATTGAGATATGATCGTATGAGATCTCGTGAATATTGGGTTATGACTTGACTAGAGTCTTTCGGTGATTGGCCACCGTCGGGGCCGTCGACTTTAAAGACAAAGGGTTGACTAACACATAGTGATGTGTATCGCCAAAGAGTTGACTAGTCAACCACCGAGAATCACATAGAGATGTGAATGGGTAAAAGAGTTACCTACCTTTCAAATTATCTTGGTTGATCGACCACCGCCGGGAATCAAGGTAACTAGATTGGATCTCAGCCACTAAAGAATTTTGAAATATTCTTGAAAGTCAATTGGGAGTAGTTGACTAGTGGGAGCAAAATCATAAACCAAAAGACCATTTTTGATTTTGCGTGTATAAACAACAACACTCTTTTATTTTCATATTTATGTTGTAGTTTTAGCAAACTTTATATTTATGTTTTTCTCGATTAGTAAAACCAAATTATGACTGTTACCTTTTGAGAAACGTTCTCAAATATGGTTAAGTAATATTAATCCTTTTAAAATAAGCAATGACATGAGCAATCCCGTTATAGTAGTTAGAGACAAGGAGACTACATATCTGATGCAGTAATCCAAGACTTTAATTATTAAAGAAAAACGGAAGCTCGTGATAGTGGATACGATCCAATAAAATCATTCGGTCATACGATGACGAGTTATTCAAACGTTGGATAAAAATGACTAGACCGAATTTTGGAAATGATGTTTTCAAAATTGTAAGATTTAAGTATCGACTTAATTCTATCATTGCTTAAAGGTTAATTAAATAGTTAATGTTTTAAATACGATTTAAAAGGTTAAATAAACTATTTAATAAACTTTAGATTTTCTTTATGAAAGGAAATCAAAGACATAGCTCTTGTGATCTTTCTTAAGTCTTATGAAGACTACACTAAGAAATATTTACAAGTGCTTAAAGGATTAAAAGGAAAGTTAGGGCATGTGCTTAAATAGAGAACTTATTGAAGTTTCTATTCTAGGCAAGTCAGCTTGAGATAAATCTATCTAAGTTCAAGTCAACTCTTAGATATATGATATCTTACGAGTGTGATTAAATTAGAAAGATTAATCTGAGATATGGAAGGTTAAACAAATGTTGTAACACTTACCATATTCGGATCTAGTAAACTCTGATAAGGAACTAAATAAATGTTATTATGTTCTGGTTCTTATGAAGAACACGCTTTCAGTTATTTGTTAGGATTTAGTAGACATATTCAATTGTAAAGAATAAATGTTATTCCGATAAAATTGGAAGGTCAATGAATCTAACATACTAGATTGATGTCACTATATAGTAGATATATGTGATCTCAACTAAATATTTGTGTGGCTGTTATCCTTAATATTTGTGGTTGTTCTAGACATAGTCTCTCTGGGAGGGAAGCGTGTAATTAAACGTCATTCTGATGATGTTGAACCATATGATTATGAATCATGTGGGTAATACGTATCTTACCTAAAGATGACTAAAATACCCTTTTATGAAAAGGTTGTAAAATCTAGAAAAATTGTCTGAAGCCTAAACATACCGATGTTTGTTGGCTTGTGACAATTAATGCCACAAATAATTGTTCGTTAAATCTCTATGACTATTTTTAGAAATAGTCAAGTGTACTCAGTGAAGTGAAAAATTCGGAAGCCTGAAAAGTTCGAGCTAGTACGAATATGAGATTGATGAGCTACTTAGGAATTAATCTTCAATTGGATTGAAGTAATTAATACCTGAAGGGTGTTTCAGAAGTCGTCTGAAAAGGAATAAGATTCTTCCCTTGAAGGATACCATCTTTGGGATACGCAATTAGATTATGTTCCCAAAATGGAAATAACACTTTATATGATAAAGGTGTGATGCAAGCCATGCGAAGTATCCCTTACCCGCTTCAGGATAGTGCCCTTATACTTAACCGAGTTCCAAAGATAAAGGTTGAATAAATTCCATATTAGATATGGAAGAAGATAATGTCGAATCTATCTTAACCGATGATTTGAAGTTATCATAGGCAAAGTCGAAAGGCTTAGAGCACAGTACGACATATGCAACTTTGTGGAATATCTTAGCAAGTACGCTAGATATTATTTACTTGTCCATGGAGCAAAATGTTTGTCTCCAAACATCTTTGTCTTCTAGAGGAAGTGTTTCTTCCAAAAAAGCAGTGGGAGTAGATTTAGATCTCAAAGGTAGTTTGAGAACCACAGGAGTTATTCAACCATAGGAGCGTGAGCGGCGCCACATAGCGATGAGGTGTAGATCACTCGCTGCTCGGTGCACACAAAAGTTACTGTAAGTCCGTGGATAACCTCAAGCCGAAAAGGTTGTTGGTATGTTCATCTTGAAGAATGAATATCTCACGACTTATTAAAGAATGTTTGAAAGGCAAGATTGAGAGATATGGCTAGGAGCCATAATATCTCGAATTAGATTCCATCGGTGACAACCAGGTTGTGAACCTAGTCTGTCTTACCCAAGGAGTGTCCTGAAAGGCGACATGGATAGTAATATGATTACCATAAGGCTATAGTGACAATTTGAAGGGTATGAGGTGTAAACCTTGTAATTACCTTTATGTTGCCACGGTGAGCCTAGTTCTATTCGGGATGATGCTTGTTATAACCGTATCATGGCTATATGATAGTGTTGAAGACATTGGGCGAGAAAGCTCAATGTTCATAGACAATAACATGATATGTAAGCCCACGAGATCCATTTATGGACTTAAACAAGTTTTCTAGACGATTTCTTTGTTTGATAATCAAAGGAGTTTGATTTAGTCAAAAGAAGGATATGCCCAATGTGCAAGATGGATAGTGGGAGTGTGTTATGATTTTTGAGCAAGGTATCAGATATCTATCTCAAGAATTATCACCCCATGTCACAGTCAATTAATGTTTGGTAGTTCAAGGTCTTTGTTAGAGCACTTGGATTAGCGGTTCTTATTTTAGAAATAAGAATCTATAGCGATAGATTTAATCTTTGTTAGATTATAGTTTACCTATATAGATGTGATGCTAAAAGAAGTTTAGCATAGATCATGAGATCTGTCTATGTTGGGACATTGGTCCTAAAGATAAGGTGAAAGATGATGCTTATGGAAGGTTTCTTCAGCTCACGCAATAGGAACCATCTTATAGGTGATGCCGGATGTTCACGATCCATGAATAGTCATGAGCAAGTATGAAAGTAGATCTGGTGAAGGTTGAGAATACCCTTAAACAAGTTAAGGAAAATTTTCTAGTTTATTGAAACTTGGAATTAAATAAACGTAGATATCTGAGGCGTATATCCCGAGTCTTACGAAGGCGAGTAGGGAGCTCTGAGTCTTGGTTTGCAATCACTTTGATTAAGTGATATGTTGAGCTGGAAATGTTCTAGCATATGGGTCACTGTAAACTCTACAACTTAGCCAAAACACAGTATTGCCTTGGAGGCATCAGCGGGAGCAGACATGGATCTAGAAGGTTCATTCCGAACCTTGTACGGTTCTTCCACCTTTTCTATATAGCTGATATAGTAAGTGGATTTATTGCTTGAAGCAAGGACCAGGGTCTCGTCAGAGATTCGTGTGTATGTTGAGGCGGTTCCTTTCACTTGATCATATGGAGCGTGATATGAAGATAGTCTGAGTCCCCACGTATGGCAATCCGTTCATGGCTAGGGCTAGTTGCGAGTATTGCATGAGATTCTTGTTTTTCAACTTGGTCTTGTGTGTACGAGTGATTGGTTTTAGGCCAAGTGGGAGATTGTTGGAATAGTGTCCTAAACCCAATCGGGTTGGATCGGATCCGACCGGGTCGGATCATTTCTACTATTTCTTTATGTTTATACATATATTAAATGGCTTTTATGTTGTCATATATACGTTCTTTTAAAGAACCAATTATGAATTGTTATATGATAACGTCCTTAGTATTAAACTGTGATAGAGAAACCATGATAGGCGATTATGGTTGATGATATCTCTAATCACTTTAATAAGTTTGATACTTAAATGTCTCTAGGCCGATGTACTATTAAGCAGGCGTTGATAGTATAAACAGACTCAGCACGTATTAGATGTCTTCTCTTTTTAGGCGGTGGATAGATCTCGTCTCATCGAAGTGTAGAGACACTTGGACCGTGACGTGGACGTGTATTATAGAATCGCGACGTTAGATCGACCCACTTACACGGATAAGTGTCACACTATGTGGCGGTTGTGTAATTATCCTTAAGACCGGAGTCTTCATGGCATCACGGTGTGGATTGTCATGCTTTGACACTATTGAGATTTCCCCTAGCCACGGGGTGATCATGCGGTAGTGATTGGGTGTGATACAGAAGCATGCGGAGTATACATGATTGGTCATCCGGGAATCGTGTATCCTATGATTGGGATCGAATATCTGAAATGGCCTTCTTATAAGGAATGTCTTACTCTCCTGAATCTTTGCAAAGTGGGAGTAAACGAGTTACTTTGAGATAGCATGATATCCAGATTATAAGATACGGTTGTTGATGTTTTGACACTCGACTAAAGACCGTATGGATATTATTACAGCGATAGGATTGTAAGTTACACGGTAACTGTTTCACATGAAAGGTAGTAGTCATTGCATTTGACTCTTACGATGATTGGGGGTCACGGTGTGTTGCTAGACGCTATCCCGTGATCGTTAGGTATGAAGGGCATTTTCGTAATTTGCACTTTGTGTCTACGGCCAACATATTCGGAAGCCTATCGGGTCACACACATATGAACATCTAGCCGGATTAAAATGTGGTTATAGATGATAACCAAATAAGGAAAGTTTATCTCGAGACTATAAAGGTTATAGTGGTAAATTAATATGGTGGTATTTATTTATTATGAATAAATTAAATACAAGATATTAATAATGTTATATTAATTAAAGAATATTCGGATGCCAATTTATTGGCATAAGGTGGCTGTGATTTGTGTGTGTATAAGATACACTTGGATTGTGCAATTTAATTAATAGTGTTACCAAATATATTAATATTAGATATTGATAAATAAAGTATATATGTCCCAGCGTGTGTTTGCACCAATTCAAAATTGGTGATTCATGCGCACCATATATTTATATATATATATAGATTTATATGTGTTATATATATGTGATATATATATATACATGTGTAAATTGATTTATGGTAATATAAAAAAGATAGTCAATATAAGATATTGACAATATCTTGGAAATATTCAATATAAGATATTGACAATATCCTAAATTTATTTAATATAAGATATTATAATAAATGAGATAAATCAATCAAAAATATTTTTCTTATTTTATTGGAAAAAGGTTTTCTTCTCCTCCACACCTAGATGGGGCGCCCCCTACAATATAAATAAGAGGTGGGTCTCAAGCTCTTTTGTACAACACAATTCCAAGAACTAATAGTTCTTGTGCTAAATAGAGAGCATCCTATAGAGAGTTGGAGAGAGGGGAAAAAGGCTGGTCTAGCAACCGGAGTTTTCCAATAGCAATCCATGATGGGATTCCGGCGGGGTGTTCGTGTGGACTAGCGGTAGAGGCCGAACACTTGGGCGGCTCTATGCAGAACTGTTGGGGAGATTTTGCATCATTAAAACAAAAGAAAATTTATAACCCTAACTACCATGCAAAACTAACTCCTAACCGACCAAAACATCGGGTTGTTGCTAGTAAAGCGTAATGAGTAAGGGGTCGATCCTCAGGGAAAAGGTATGTAGAATCTAATCTAATTAATCCTCTCAATTGCTACTCATGAAAACGAAAGAACGAAAGAAAAACATAAAAACATAAAGAACAGTCAAGATAAATCTAACCTAAGAAACATAAAAACAATCTAAACTAAAGACATGGAAACAACCAATATACAAACATATGTGATCTCAATTCTAGTTCAATTCATGATTTTAATTTAAGTTGTGGTTTCACCTTTTCACGAGATATAAACCCCTAATTCCTTAGTGAATTTAATCTCAAGCTACGGATTCCTAATTCCTTAGTAAATCCAATTTATCAATCTCTCATCTTCCGAATGTTGAGACTGATTTTCAATACAAAACTCGGTGTAGATTCAAGTTACTCTCGTATAATCGAATCTAACAACCTAGAAATCTAACCAATTAATTTGTCATCATTAATGATTAAAGATCCTATCTTTCTATGGTGATCTAACGTTACGCAACTTCCGTATGTTGTAACTATCAATAGAGAACTAATTTTCCAATCTATTCTCATGGCATCATAAGCACAAAGAAAGATACAAAATAAATCAAGATCATGGAAATAAAAAGGATTGAATAAATTGAAAGAAAACAAACTCACATAGTTTAATACATTGGATGAACTCCATGGATGAAAAACAAAATAAAAGCGATCCTAATCTAACCTCGGTTCACCCGAGCACAAGGCTCGGGTGACCGACCTTAAAACTCAAGAAGGAGCGGCCGCTGCTGTGTAATTTTCGTATGAAAAATCTGATGTAAAATAGGGTTGGGGCGCAGTTGTTTAAATAGGAAAATCAAGTCGGTTGCTTGATACGAGAGCAGTCTTTGGGACGCCCGTCCATAATGTCGGACGCCCGTCCAGCTCTCCTGGAACAGATTCTGAACTTGTAACGCTCATATCTCGGGCCTCGTAAGTCGGAATGGAGTGATTCAAAATCCTGTAGATTCCTCTCTTCAAGCCCTACAACTATTCTCTTGAGGTCCAGAGTCAAATAGGTTCTTATCATATCAAGAACTGCGTTGGAAGTTCAGCGCTACCCGGAATCCTGATTTCCCAACATTCATCTTGATTGATTTCTTTCCTTATATCTTTCAATCTTCCATAAATTTGATTGATCCTTTCCAATCACGAATTTGGCTCTCTAAAATCCTCTCTCCCATCATCAATGAGTATCTACAACAATAGGAAAACATACCAAAGCGTAACGTATTTCCAAAATAACATAAAATCATCAATTACGCACATAAATCGTTACGTTTTGAGATTTAACTATTAAAAACATCATTTACTCAATATTTCAATATAAAGCCCTATTTCTATGAAAATAATACATATACGGGGGAAATTGATATAAAATATATCGTTAAAAACACTACAATTTGACCCTTAACAACACCCCCACACTTAAACCTTGCTCGTCCCGAGCAAAACAAAACAAGAACATACTATCAAGAATCCACATAACCTGACACGAGATATAGTCAAAATCATGACAAGCTAGTATTCAGCAAATCGACCTCACTCGGTGATGTGTGTGCAGAACCTACTAAACTTCCACCGACCCTCTCTTGATATAATACATCAAGCACTAACAGTTATCCGGTCAACTAAACGAAAACTTCATTCTATCTACAGCACTTACCTAACAAAAACTAATTACCAAGAACAAAGTAACCAACTCACAATTAAACTTCTTTACTTAGTGCCAAGAAAATACCTCTCGGGTCTCTACTGGGTTTAGATCAACTTGACTTAGTGTTCCAAAAAGCGTATATTTTATATTTTATATTTCCTATCGTCGCGTCTCAAAAGTATAACACACTCCCCTACATTAGAGGCAGTCACCCTGAGATCACTCAATCCCTTACTGTCCAAGGTAAACCACACTCCCCAATTGGGGCAGTATCCAAATGGACTCGAGGTGATAGTTACAAACAAAATTCCCGCAAAGAAATTCTATTCATTTATTTCTATTTATAGATATATATATTTTTATATTTTTCAAACTCTTTGGAAACTCTCGGTCAAATATATTTCTAACACATTCAAGACTCTTAAAGTTCTCAAGAACACTAAGGTAATTGAGATTCTAGCTGTGAGTATAGCACTAGTTCTTAACTTTCATTAATGCTAAATAAGTGTTATCTCAGATCAAGAATTAACTTTCCTTTAACTAACCGGAAACTATTCTATATTTGGCTCTTCATCTAATAGGTTCGTGAAATGAAGTTCAAGTGAGTATCGACTTACTAAACCTATTCTCGAGAACATGATATGACTCATGATAACAACTAAAGGTGCAGATTATAAAACTAGCATGCCAATGAAATGTTACTCAGGACAAAAACAAAAATTTTGAAAAATTTAGCACTTTTTCATAGAAATATAATAGATTAAGCAAATGATTCGTAGATACACATAAACCATCCCTCCCCACACTTAAGCGCAACTTGCCCTCAAGTTGTGCAGAAATAAAAGAAAAAGAAAACTTAGGCGATTGTCGTTCGAATGTGGCAGTGCGGAAGTGGGCATACTCTGAGATCCGTAAATGCTCAAGAAAGCGAGATCGTGGACCATCCACCGGAAAACCGAATTCATCTACGACTCACAAAGGCTAATATCCTGCACACTTGAAAAACACGGAAGTATCTCGGGGACAAGGGGGAATATAATATATAAAGCACAAGGAAGAGAAGTCAAAGAATTTTCAGATTAAGCTCAAATAAAGATGGAACATATACATGAAATATTACAAAATAGTAGGCTAGGTGCAACTATATGAAAATGCATTACAATGCAATCTACGTGAAAAATCCTAAAAATAAAATAAAAGCGAGGTAGTATTACGGAAACCGACAGTTAACTACACTCAAAAAGAAAAATAAACTAGGTGGTATTACGAAAACCGACAGTGACCACACTTAAGAAAAATAAAAGGAAAAATAGAAAAACAATGCAACTATATGAAATGCAACTAAATGAAATGCATTTATATGATATGCAAAAAGAAAATAAAATAAAAGAAAGAAAACTAGCCCACTCATTTGCAACATGACATATATAATAAACGTCTACCAAATAATGACAAAGTTACGATAAGCAGCGATTCTGTTTCATTACATGCGGCAGAAGCGCGCTTTAAGACTCATTGAAGGTGATAGCATTATGGAAACCAACAGTTAGCTATACTAAACATATATAACTCATATGATGCAATGGTAGCATTACGAAAACCGACAGTTACTACCCATATGAGTTATAAAATCAAAGGAAGCACGTAAGTCTTAAAAGCTAACAAGATTCATCACAGCGGTATGTAGCATACAGAAACCGACATTAGCTACTAATTAACAATCAGACCAGTTATAGCATACGAGAACCGACAGTAACTATAACATGCCTAGATGAATCAAGTATATTATCAATTAGATTCAATTATTTAACATGGATTCGTAGATGAAAAGATATGAATATGCAAGTTCAGAACATCTACGTAAAAGAAATTAGCCACAGAAGCTCGTATTAAAAAATCCACATCAAATAAAAGCATTGAAAATAAAATCAAGAAATAAAATCAGAACCTGGACTGGCGTTCATTAACTCAAACGAACGTTCACCTTAAAGCACAGCACTGGACGAACGTTCAAGGGAAATCTCAGCACTGGACGGGCGTTCCACTTTTCAGACGCTCGTCTGCCTTGAAAACCGGCCGGACGGGCGTTCAGAATACCGGACGGCCGTCTGATTCTTCAAATCAGAGCAGGATTGAAAATTCTGGAACGGACGAACGTCCCGTAATTCCAAACGCTCGTTTCCTCAAGACGTTAGGGGATCGGACGGGCGTTCACTTACCTGAACGCTCGTCCAAACATCGAAAAAACCACGAAAAGCAGGAAAACACAAAGCAACCCTAAATACTCAAAGATGCTTTGTATACACAATATCATCACAAAGAGCCACATCATAATATATCACGAGAGGTTAGATTAGATACAACTTCACGTTTCACAAATTAAGTAAAAACTTTTGCACATTCTTAACCCTACGGTCATCGAAACACGGCAAAATAAAAACTCTCAATCTATTAAACTCTACTTTTATTGAAAAAAAAAAAAAAATAGATCGTAACAAAATCGAAAACTAACAAAACTAGATTCAACATGACACCTATTCCCCGGCAACGGCGCCACTTTTGTTGGGGAGATTTTGCATCATTAAAACAAAAGAAAATTTATAACCCTAACTACCATGCAAAACTAACTCCTAACCGACCAAAACATCGGGTTGTTGCTAGTAAAGCGTAATGAGTAAGGGTCGATCCTCGAGGAAAAGGTATGTAGAATCTAATCTAATTAATCCTCTCAATTGCTACTCATGAAAACGAAAGAACGAAAGAAAAACATAAAAACATAAAGAATACAGATCAAGATAAATCTAACCTAAGAAACATAAAAACAATCTAAACTAAAGACATGGAAACAACCAATATACAAACATATGTGATCTCAATTCTAGTTCAATTCATGATTTTAATTTAAGTTGTGGTTTCACCTTTTCACGAGATATAAACCCCTAATTCCTTAGTGAATTTAATCTCAAGCTACGGATTCCTAATTCCTTAGTAAATCCAATTTATCAATCTCTCATCTTCCGAATGTTGAGGCGATTTTCAATACAAAACTAGGTGTAGATTCAAGTTACTCTCGTATAATCGAATCTAACAACCTAGAAATCTAACCAATTAATTTGTCATCATTAATGATTAAAGATCCTATCTTTCTATGGTGATCTAACGTTACGCAACTTCCGTATGTTGTAACTATCAATAGAGAACTAATTTTCCAATCTATTCTCATGGCATCATAAGCACAAAGAAAGATACAAAATAAATCAAGATCATGGAAATAAAAAGGATTGAATAAATTGAAAGAAAACAAACTCACATAGTTTAATACATTGGATGAACTCCATGGATGAAAAACAAAATAAAAGCGATCCTAATCTAACCTCGATTCACCCGAGCACAAGGCTCGGGTGACCGATTAAAACCAGAAGGAGCGGCTGCTGCTCTGTGTAATTTTCGTATGAAAAATCTGATGTAAAATAGGGTTGGGGCGCAGTTGTTTAAATAGGAAAATCAAGTCGGTTGCTACAAGATGAGTCTTTGGACGCCCGTCCATAATGTCGGACGCCCGTCCAGCTCTCCTGGAACAGATTCTGAACTTGTAACGCTCATATCTCGGGCCTCATAAGTCGGAATGGAGTGATTCAAAATCCTGTAGATTCCTCTCTTCAAGCCCTACAACTATTCTCTTGAGGTCCAGAGTCAAATAGGTTCTTATCATATCAAGAACTGCGTTGGAAGTTCAGCGCTACCCGGAATCCTGATTTCCCAACATTCATCTTGATTGATTTCTTTCCTTATATCTTTCAATCTTCCATAAATTTGATTGATCCTTTCCAATCACGAATTTGGCTCTCTAAAATCCTCTCTCCCATCATCAATGAGTATCTACAACAATAGGAAAACATACCAAAGCGTAACGTATTTCCAAAATAACATAAAATCATCAATTACGCACATAAATCGTTACGTTTTGAGATTTAACTATTAAAAACATCATTTACTCAATATTTCAATATAAAGCCCTATTTCTATGAAAATAATACATATACGGGGGAAATTGATATAAAATATATCGTTAAAAACACTACAATTTGACCCTTAACAAGAACTACTCTCCTTAGACGGTCAAAGCGTCGATCTTTTAGATCAACCAAGGTAACCACCGTCTTTAGCTTATTTGTTTATTGCTTAAACGAAGTCGATCTTGGAGTCGATAGAAAATAAATTTTGAATTCATTGCGTTCCAGCGTAGATTTCTAACAAAATGGACTTACAATCAAGAGTTGCATATGTGGAAAAGGGTGGACTACAACTATTTGAGCCTTTGGACAATTCGTGATATGGGATACAAGGTCACTTTTGAAAAAACAGCTGCATTTTCATTAGTCAAAGAGGTGATCAAGTTGTGCTGGTTGGTAGAAGACAACAAAACATGTATGTTGTGGATTGGTCTACTGCAGTTCCAGAAACCTGCCTGATTGTGCATACCAAGTCTGAACTCAATTGGTTATGGCACAAGAAGTTGAATCATTTGAACTTTGATGATATCAATCGGGTTGGTGAAAGAAATTTGGTGATTGGTTTACGAGATCACATTAAAAAAGGATGCTATATGTGATGCATGTCGGCCAAGGTAAATGAGATAAAGTCAAGCTTCAAGTCAAAAACTAAACAATCAACTAATAGAGTGTTGGAGCTGATGCATATGGATCTTTTTGGACCAATAACTCCAACAAGTGTAACATGAAAGAAATACACCTTAGTGGTTGTGGATGATTATTCAAGGTACACTTGGGTGATATTTATGAACAAGAAAAGTGAAACACTCAAAAGCATGCCTAATCTTCTAAAGAGATTACAAAATGAGAAAAGTTTGACAGTAGTAAAAATAAGATCAGATCAGGGTACAGAATTTCTCAACAAAGTTATAAGAGAATACTGTGAACAGAATAGTGTACTACATCAACTTGCTGCTGCTGGTACACCTCAGCAAAATGGGGTTGCTGAAAGAAGAAACAGGACTTTAAAGGAAGCAGGAAGGACAATGATATGTGAAGCATTACTACTTGAAAGATATTGGGCTGAAGCAGTTAATACAGCATGTTATACACAAAACAGAACTTCAGTGAACAAGAAGCTGCTGAAGACACCTTATGAGATTTGGAATGGAAGGAAACCAAACATATCCTATTTCCATCCATTAGGAAGCAAATTTTTTATCCTAAATCACAAGGTACACTTGAAGACATTCCAACCAAAGTCAGATGAAGGGATTTTCTTGGGATATTCTTCAGTCAGCAAGGCATTCAGGGTACTGAACAAGAGGTCACTGAAACATGAAGAAACATTACATGTTGTGTTTGATGAACCTAAGTTCACTAGTATGGAAGATGAAGATTGTGAACCTGCTGAGAATCAACAAGTCACTGATCCAGATTGTGTTGAAGTTTTGGAAAGATTCAATGACTTAAGTTTTTACGAGCATCCCCTCTTTGAACACCTGCTTTGGTAATACTACTGATGGAACAACTGAAGCAATTCAAGGATCTGCTGAACCCCCTATTGTTGAAGAAGCTACAGCTGACCCTACTGAAGATGAGGTTCCTGATAATCAAACTAACCAGAATCCACAATGGTTAAGGAATCACCCTACTGAAAAAGTTATTGGCAATGTACAGCAAGGTGTTGGGACTAGAAGACAACTGGAAGCTATGTTTACTTGTTTTCTATCTCAAATGGAACCTAAAGTTGTTGAAGAAGCAATTTTAGATCTAGATTGGATAATTTCTATGCAAGAAGAGTTAAATGAATTTGAAAGAAATCAAGTTTGGACACTAGTTGAAAGGCCAAGTCATGCAAATATCATTGGTACTAAGTGGGTATACATAAATAAACTTGATGAATCTGGTACCATTGTGAGGAATAAGGCCAGACTAGTTGCAAAAGACTATTCTCAAGCAGAAGGAATAGATTTTGATGAAACTTATGCACCTGTTGCAAGATTGGAAGCTATCAGATTATTCATGGTACATGCTGCATATAAGAACTTCAAGGTATATCAAATGGATGTCAAAAGTGCATTTTTGAATGGCATTCTAGAGGAGGAAGTGTATGTTCATCAACCTCCTGGATTTGAAGTTAAAGATCAAGAAGATAAAGTGTATAGACTCAACAAAGCACTTTATGGATTGAAACAAGCACCAAGAGCATGGTATGAGACTTTATCTCAATTCTTGGTGGACAATGGTTTTACTAAAGGCACCATTGATAAAACTCTTTTCAACCATTGATAAAACTCTTTTCAGAATCAATGAGAAGGACAGCACCCTGCTGGTACAGATTTATGTTGATGACATAATCTTTGGTTCTGAAAATGAATTGTTATGTGAGAAGTTTGCAAATCTAATGAAGAGCGAATTCCAAATGAGTATGATGGGAGAAATGAACTACTTTTTGGGTTTGCAAGTCAAACAGATGAAAGATGGAATCTTCATTCATCAAACCAAGTATACCAAGGAGTTCTTGAAGAAGTTTGGTATGGAAAGCAAAGACCAAGATATCAACTCCAATGAGCACAAATATCAGTTGGATGAAGATAAAGAAGGCAAAGATGTTGATCGGACTTTATACTGAGAAGGATGATAGGCGATCTGCTTTGTATCTTCTTGCCACTTGGAGACTGATATATCTTTTCTTTGTAGGTGTTTGTGCAAGATTTCAATCTAAGCCTAAAGAAAGTCATTTAGGTGTAGTCAAGAGAGTTCTCAAGTACCTGAAGGAGACTTTGGGAGTAGGGATATGGTATTCCAAGGATGGAAGCTTCAAAGTTATATCCTACTCAGATTCGATTATCTTTGGATGCAAAATTGATAGAAAAAGCACTACAGGAACCTGTCAATTGATGGGAAGTAAGTGGTCTCCTGGTTCGAAAGAAGAAATAGAATTCAATATCAACTTCCTTTTGAAATTTGAATACATTCTTCTTTGGAAGTCTCTTGTGCACAAGTACTATGGCTAAGACAACAGTTAAGGGAATATGGAATTGAAGAAAAAGAAATTCCAATTATGTGTGACAACACAAGTGCAATTGCAATCACTAAAAATCTTGTTTTGCACTCAAGAACCAAGCATATTGATATAAGACATCACTTTATAAGAGATCATGTTGAAAAGAAAGATGTGGTGGTTTTGTATATCCCTACTGAAGATCAACTTGCTGATATTTTCATTAAACCACTGGATTGTGAAAGATTTGCCAAATTAAGGGTGAACTTGGAATTATAAAAGTTGGTGATTATCAGCAATGTATTGGAATTCACCAAGGGGATTAGTCTTTGCTATGTTGGGTGAGCTCACTTAGCAGATTAATCATTGGAATCAACAATTTCATGTACTTATGTTTGGACAATTGAGCAAATGAGGTTGCCAAGGGGATTGGTCTTTGTCATGTTGGGTGAGCTCACTTGTGGATCGGTCATTGGTATTAAACTTCATCTTGTATTATCAATTGAACAAAACAAGAAGAAATCAAGGATCGTGAGAGAGTCACTTTGTCGTGAGATTTCTTTGAAGCACCTTTATCGAGGAGGCTGTGAGCCTACCCTGCTGAGGACAACCCTGCTGAATGGAACGTTACACAGTCAAACTTTATTAAAGTCAAAGAGCAATTGGCGGGATATTTATTCTATCCTTTATTACCATAGTTAACACGATCTAACGGTTACAAAATGTTATGGAGGAGTTATGGAACACGTGTTAAGACAGAATTCACTTAGATTAATCGTGGTTGACATGGATGTCGTGCAGCGATAAGTTACAACTACATTACATCTATATATCTGGACTACACACTGGCCAGATTCTCTCTACTTGCAAATCTGCTATATCTCTGTTTTTACACTGTGTGAACACAGATTTACAATCTATCTTCTTCTTTTTATTTTTCTCATAACAATGCCGGAAAAGTTTGATGTTCAGATTGAATCAAGCCTAAGTGTTAGAGGTTTTGTTGTTGATGCTACTTGGTGAACTAGCAATCAACATTGGTGAAGAATAAGGAGATATCTTTGTGCGGAAAATGTCTTGAACATAAGGTGGAAACAATTTCATATACAAGCGTTGTCGGTTTTTGGAGGAACATTCAAATAAATGAAGGAACTGAAGCATTCAAAATAGTTGTGAATGCACAAGAAATAGAAATTT
Organism: Gentiana macrophylla; assembly: GCA_026214975.1. Classification (NCBI taxonomy): domain Eukaryota; kingdom Viridiplantae; phylum Streptophyta; class Magnoliopsida; order Gentianales; family Gentianaceae; genus Gentiana; species Gentiana macrophylla. Next base: position 51,079 of record JAOBSW010000992.1, read on the forward strand.
CCTCAAGTCTTTGAGGAAGTTTTTGGTTTTGAAGAAGTGGTGGATGGTCCAGTAAATCCTGAAGCAATGGGACTATCCAAGATGGATTTTGTTGATAAAATCAAAACAAATGTAGCCACCAAATCCATTCTAGGCATCAATTGCAGACATATTGGGAATGAGTACAGTCTGCTGAGCAAACTCATTGCAAAGAACATACTTGGACTGGTTGGAAGTATGGACACTCTATCAGGACCCAAGATAGAGATGATGATGATCATTTGTAGAAGCATGAAGTTTGATTGGGCTGGATACTTCATTCATTACATGAAGAAAGTAGCCAAGGAGGAAAGAGAAGGGAAAGGAAATCAAAGGCCTTACCCTTAGGCTTAATGGTTCAAACCCTACTGAATCATTTGGAGATTCGGATGTAGCACTGAGAAGATAAATCAATCTAGATACAAGAAAGAGATTGATCAAGTTATTCCTGGTCTGATGATGATGATGAAGGTGTTGTAGAGGTGATAATGATGATGATAATGGAGATGATGGTGATGCTGGTGGTGAGCAGGTCAAGAAAACTGTGAAGAAATTTGTTAAACTTGTTGCACCAAAGAAAGCTACTGAGAAGAGAAAGGCTGCAGACATAAAGAAGATAACTGAAAAGTTAAATCCTAAAAGAACAAGGAAGCAAACAACCTGCAGACTTGAGAGTGTGAGGTCTAGTGAAAGTGAGATTCTTGACCTTGTTATAGTTTGTAAGAAAAGCATTGTTGAGATTCTGAGGGAACAACAGAAGGAAGCCAGTAGAAAGAGGAAATCTATTGTGGTTGAAATTGGGGAAGATGAGCCACTTCCAAGAGAAGGAAAGAGATTATCCACAAGAAGAAACATGGAAAGGGGAAGCAATTAAAGATATTGGAGGCTCTAAGGGAAGAAGAACAAGAAGAAGCAGTAGAAGAAGAAGCAGTAGAAGAGGAAGTAGTAGGAGAGGCTATTGATGCTGAGCCATTGACAATTATCAAGCCTAATGAGGATGCGAGAGGTTGTTGTTGAGCAACTGCTAGAGAGTCTGACCAGACTCACAGTGCGAACGATGTTGATGTTGTTGAATCCTCACCTACTAAGGCTGCTGAGCCTACTGAAGCTGCACAAGTTGTTGTTGAGCAACTTGGTGAAGAACCATAACAGACTACTGAGTCTGCACCTGCTGTGGTATGTAACACATTGGTTGAAGACCCTGCAATTCTGCAATAGTTCAGGGGGAAGAACAGTCTGCTATTAACCCTGCTGATGAGCATATAAGTCAGGAGGAACCAAGTGTGATACAGATGGAGGTAGTGGAAAGCAATATACAAACCGAGCAACCTACTAGCCTTGAGGCATCTGTGGAAGAAACTTTGAACTTACTTGTTGAGACCTTTGGAGGTCGACAAGGTAAGGCAACGACTCTGAGGATCATTCACGCCCTATGAAAAACATGAAAAGAAGAGGAAGGAGGGTATGTTGATCCAAAACTCCTCTTGGTGGTGATTACTTCCAATGGAAGTTTGGATTTTATAAGAAACAAAAAACTCGCTGCAGAACCTATGAAGACTTTGAAGAATGGGTTTTGAGAAATTGGGAGTGGAGAGCTTGCTTTGGATCGATTGATACCTCTTTATTACAATCAAGGTGATGGACTTGTTTGATGAACAACGAGAAGAGGAGGGTATCAAGTTCGAGGGATCAAGAGGTGATGATGATGACTCTTCATCATCGATTACGATGATAATCATCCTCTGGTCGGGAGAGACCAGTGGGATCTGCAATGTTAGTTGATCCACCTGTAAAGGCGATCTCTTGAGTCTTTGGGCGATCCTCTTGAAAGACAAGTGGATGCGATGATGGAGAATCTCACCATTGATGATATTGGCGAAATCAATGAAGGAATAGATGGTGATGCAAAGCAGATTGGTTGGTGAGATAGATCCTTTGTTTGTTGAAGAACCCCTTGAGCATGTTGATGATCGTGATTTGTGGATTCAAGTGATGAAAGAATTCTGAGATATTAGTGAACCCGAGTGCGATTCAGAGGAATCTATTCAATATCAAAATTTGGATTGACACCGAGGTTTGTCTTAACTAAATCTGCAAACTTCTTTGAGAAGATTCAACGATATGGGAGAATTTCAACAAGAAAATATGGACATATTCCCGGATCAAGTGATTGTGGCATTCATTGTACACGATCCAAGATCTCGAAGAGGAGGTACATGTTCTTTGGGCTACAAGCAAAGCTTTGCACAAAGGTTGGAGCAGGAGAGTGCAGTCTTTGAGTTACAAGCGACACTGGACACTGAGTTGGAAACAGATTTGGGGTTTGGAGGAAACCCCCTGTTGTTGTTCAAGAGGCTGCTATAGTGGAGCCTACTGGAGTCAAGACCACTAAAGGGAAAGATGGTCAGCAGACTGCTGTTAATGAGGATGAGCAGCTGCTGGACTATGACTTTAGTGATGAGGAGTTCCAAATGCCTGAAGAAGAAAATATTGATGTTGATCCCCACGAGGCATTTGTATCTATTTTTGAAGAACCCGACCATTGATCCTATCTTAGAAGAATATCAAGGACTAACCTGCTTTGGATTAGATAGGAGTTGGGCAATGGTTGTGAGCAATCATAGGCCACAATACAATGTTGAGGAGCCTGCTGATGAGGCTACTGGTGGAAGAATGACTGGTGAGGTACTAGTAGAGGTATTGAATGAGTTAAGGACTGCGTGACGCATGATATGCAATGATTAAGAACTCAGCTGGATAGACAAAACAGAGATTTGAAGGCGTGAAACTTGTGAATGAAAGCAGACAATCTGCGTCTGATTGCTTCAAACTTCACATCTACTCAAAATCTTGTGAATGATATGATACTAGATGTGAGGGGAATCAAGGTAGGAAACATGAGAAAAGAGAAGTTTATGAAAGACCAACTCATATGCATCCATCGAAACTTGACAAGCTTGCTTTGAAGCACACTAAGCTCTCTTTGAGGTCTGCTGGAACATCTCACCTCTTTGGATTGGATCCTAAAGTTCTTGAGAGGATCAATCTTCTGGGAAGAGACTTTGCAATCAAGGATTACTACAGTTGACACAAGAATGAAATTATGGAAGGTCAATGAATAATCAGTAATCACACAGGAGAGTGTTCATGGGCTCTTTGTCCCGGTTTGTTGATGATGTCACTAAGGGAAGAGGGCCCAAGCAGCGATAGCAAAAGAGGCTGCCATACTTTTTGCTAAGAAAAGATGGGAGGATGAGACTAATGCTTTTAGGCAACTTTGCACTGGCGAGTTCAACTCTTGATGATCTCTCGAGACAATACAAGAAAGAATACTATATATGAGGAAACCTTATCATGACAAGGGATATCATGAAGGTTTAGAATCTTTCTTGGGATTGAAATTTTGGGAAGCAAGAGTCAAAGCCTTAAGGGCATCCTACGAGAGGTGGAAGAGGTGGAAGAAGTGGCGAGAGGTGATAGGACTTTGCCTATCACAAAAGCAAAGGACTCACTTGATGAATTCAAGGAATTATATATGAGGTTTGGATTGAGTGAATCAAATCAATCTTCTCTGCTGAAGCATGGAAGTGGTGGAAAGAGGTCAATCCCTACATTGATTTTACATTGGTGAAAATGAATGGATGAGGATATGATAGAAGAAATCGAGCATATCAAGAACAAGTGGGAAGGCTAGACAAGAAGAGAAAGAAGGCAGTGAGATCGACATACTTATCATACTTTATCTTTCTTTGCATCTAATTGTAATAATGTGAACAAATGATTATAATGAGAATTGGTGAAATTTGTTACCATTTTTTGTTTTAATCTTTTTGCTTTCTTTGTTAGGTGAGGGGTAGTTGCATCATCACCAAAAAGGGGGAAATTGTTGGACTTATTTCTATGTTTTGATGATGAGTGCGGACTCATTTGTTATAGTGCAAAGGAAAAAAGATGTCTAGATCAAATGTATAGGTTTATTAGAGTATGATTTATGAATAGGTTTGATCAAACAAGCCTTTGTAATGGTCGGTGACTTGTTTCATTGCAGCTGAGTCGATATCGATAGGGTAGATAGGTCGATAGACTAGTCGGGGAACCTCTTTGAAGGCGAAGGCTGAAGGTGAGGCTCAAACTTCGATTCTGAAGGCTAAGGGATCAAACTTAGTAATTTAAGTCAAGGATATGGAATCAGAATTTAGGCAAGTCTGTGATGACCTAAACTAATTACATATACCTTGTGTAGAAGGTCTAAGTTCCATAGTTTGGATGATGTTTGGAACTTGGTTATACTTAAAAAGGTGTAATCTAACTTCACAGATAAAAGTTATATAAAATAAATCAGCTGCATTTTATTTTATATACAACAAATTGTTGTTTAGCAGACTGATAGGTATCTCGTGATGATGAACTCTTGATAGTATACCTCGATTAATTCAAGATTATATTGGAAGATTACATGGATAAGGACAGCCAACTACCTCTGACTTATCAAACAAATCAAAGGCTGAGATTAAAAGAACGTTGGGATGATTCAGATTTTTATCCAATGGTTATAAGTCAAAGGGTGAATGATTGCCTTTGTCAAAAGGAATTACGGCGATTGTCGAGTTCTATGAATAGTGACGGAAAGCAAATCAGATGGGATAAAAACAAGGAACGGTTACATTTGAATTTCAAATACAAGTCACATGCATTCTTACCTATAAATAGAGGAATTTCAACTCAGAAAAAGATGATGATTGATGAACTTTAAGTGAAAAATATAAGAGACTATTACGAATTTGAAAAACACCTGCTTGAACCTCTTGAACTTAAAGCTCTTGATCCAGAAAGATTCTTCAAGTGTATTCCGTATTCAAGCTACATCAAGTATACACACTTGAAGGCTGTAAAGTCTTGATTATATCATCCTAATTAAGTTCTTTGCAATCTGAATCATTTATTTGATTCAATCTTTATTTTATAAAGAATCTGCTTGAAAACAGATGAAGCACGAGTTGTGTGAAAAAGCTGTTGTTTGTGGTGGAGTGGTGAAGAGGCAATCCTACCCCTTCAAGGACCAATGGAAGACTCAGGGAGGCGACAATCCTACTGTTCCCGATTTTGAGTTTGTGAAGCCATAGTTATTAGTGAAGGACATGCAACCTTAGGAATCTTTGTAACGACAACATCAAAGATCTCTACAGTGAATTACCTCCAACATCACAGGAGAAGAGTGGGTGAGCGAGGATTACACCACTGGAACCACTATAAAATCTGCCTACTTACTTTCGGCATTTACATTACGCACTTAGTTTATTTTATACATCAATCATTTGAATCTACAGCAAGCGAAATCACACACATACACTCATTGAGTATCTAATACTTAGTATCATATTTAACAACAAGTATTAAGGCTTAATTTTGATATAATTCCATTTGCACAAATTCAGCAAACTCAACTATCGATGAACTCTTCATTTATCGTGAGACTGCGAGGTATCGGCAGACTCTTGAAGTATCGTGATTCTTTGAAGTTTGCAATTTGTTAAATCCAAAGTTTTAAGTGTTAAGTTTATTCACCCCCCTCTAAACTTAACCAAAGCCTTTTCAAGGGACCAACAACATCGTATGTTGTAAGCTTTATATTGTTGTTGTAAGATTTTCCTTTATACCCCTAGTCGGTTTGTATTCCAATCTTAGTAGCATTTATGATGTTTTGCCGAGTCTTTTGAGCTTCAATTTGCTAAACTCAATATGACAATGTAGAAATTTGGCGTATAATATTAAATTTATTTATTTCTATCTGGCGCCAAATGTTCCTTACGGATAAGGACTCGATATCCGGGGCGGGTATTCTGATTGGTATCGAGCAAAGCGTTCGCTAACATCTTAGGATTCCATACCTTTAAGTTAAGATCTCTTTAGACCATATATGACCATTCGGATCCTTCATGATCCTCCAGAGTTGTAGGTAACCTCAGAGACGCTCGTGTTGGTAAGTTTGGAATGGGAAGTTTTAGGGCTCAACAAGAAGCGAATGGTTTGGTCCAAGACAGATGTGTGTCCGTTGGAACATGTTAATCCGTTTCAGAAACCGATATCCCATCCCTATTTTAGTAAGAATAACCTCAAGGATGCCTTGGTTAAGACAACACATTCGGATAGAGTAATCACGGTTGCTAGGATGTTACTACAAGTGATTGGTTGTGTTGGATTCTACTGTTGTAAGAATAAAGTTATTCTTTTGAATTCTATGGCCTTGGTGTGTCTCTTGGTATATGTTGGCTATCCAAGAGTTTGTCTTCTTAATTTGTTGAACTAAGAATGTGTTCTTCCTAAGAAGGAAAGCAGTACAAGAGATCTCTCCTTTCTATCCCCTATTGCTAGCCAATGTCGGCAAAAGTCTTCCTTCTTCGTGGGCGTTCCATTTTCCTTTGTGCGTAGTGCGTGGCGATGATTTGAGCGTGATTGGAGTGCATCCATAGACACTACTTGTAATTGGGGTGCTTACCCGCCACAAAGCGTAATGTTGTCAAGCATTTTGGTGACTCATTGCATGAATGAAAGACTAAAAGTATAGGTCGTAAGCCACTCGTGAGTAGGTAACAAACAAATCAAGAGCTTGAGCCAATAAAGACTTAGAAAATTGACTCAAGAACAACTTTCATGACGAGCTCCATTGTCAAATTCAGACCTAAGCATTAAGTAAGCGATGGGAATGATGGAAGCTGTGAATGCAAAAGATTCTATGGAAAAGGAAATCTTACTAATTCTTTGGTCGGGATGGCGGAACAAAGCCAGATGAATTGATATGAGAATCATTACTAATTTCTAAGTAATTGAGCATGAGAGCCAAATGAATTGAAAGATTCATTTTTGGTTAGGAAGTGACACCTTAAATCGTTTTTATTCTTCATTATTTACTCCCCTTTATTTAAGTAGGTGCGGTATTCTTCATCACGGCGCATTGCATCAATATGGATCAAATAATCCATTGGGTGTACATTGAGAGATGGATAAAATTGCTTCTTACCCCTATTTTTGTAAAGGATCTTGCCAATTGATTACGAGTCGCTTTATCGAGATCGAAGCAAATTGTGCAAAAGCTTCTAGTCTGCAGTGCGCCAATTTCAATTTTAATTTACTAGCAACTTGTTTAACCCAATCACTATCATGGCTGAAAAGCCGGATAGCGCATTAAGCGGGGATTCTCTATCTCATAACAACCTTTCTCCTTTTCATTTACGGATACAAATTAATGTATCCGAAATTACAATTGAAGGGGAATTTAATTAATCCCACTACGAGGTTGTCTCCTAGCTTTGCACTTTCTTGTTCTTTTTGGTACCACAACGGACTGTTAATTGATTAGTGTGGTGTCGATTGGTTCAAAAGTCGTTAATCGGTTTTGGTTTGCGTGAACAAGAGTTTGAGCAGTTTGGGAAGCACTAGAGTGTTGGTTCGATGGTTAGCAAGATCGAGAATCGGTTGGTGTTGTCCGTGGGGAAACAAGTGAAGCTTCGGTTTGGTTTGTGTTGAAGAAAGAGCTGCAAAAAAGACTTACGGTTTGAGCATGTTCGAGTTTTGAGGACAAAACTCCTTTTAAGGGGGAATGAATGTAATATCCCGATCCCGACCTTTCATAAAAGGCTAGACGTGTCTTTTTACGTAAACAGAATATTATATTTAATATTTAATGGATTTTAAGTATGATTTAAATAAAAGGAAAAGAAAGAGAAGGGGACAAATAGGAATTAAGCATAATTAAGGGAAGTTAATTGCAATTAACCCTTGGGAGTTATTTTCTACAAATAAACTTCCCATGTTCTGAAGGAAGTTGTCAGAACATCATCTTCTCCCAAGTTCGAACTCTGCACTCTCAATTGAGAAAGAAAAGGAATAGAAAAGTTTAAGAGGCTTCCTCATAATTGTCGGTGAGTTCTTTTCAGATTTCAGAAACAATCGAAGATTCAGAATTAGCGGAAGAAGGGCTTCCATTTGACATCAAGAGCATCAAGTTTGGAATAAGGTTAGTTTCGCCTCAGTTTTGGATTCATCAAGAGATGATCAAGTTGTGGTTTCATTTGGTTGAATTCGTAGTCCCTTTTGTCTAGAAACTTTTATCACAATTGTTATTTGTTCAATTAGTTGCTCAACTAGGTGTTGGGTTGAGGCTTGTGGAAGTGCTGTAAGATTTCCTTCAAGTTTGGGCTGTGGTTTTCTTGTTAGAAGGTAGAGGCTCATCCTCGTGTTTAATCAAGGTTTATAATGTTAAGTTTGAGAGTTTGTCTTTGTATTCTTGGTTAGAAATCATGTTTTTTTGTTGTTGATGTGCTTTGGTATGATATAGCATGTTTAGAACCTGTTTTCTTTCTTGATCACGTTGGGAAGGGGTTGGAACTCGTAAAGTCGAGAAACACGAGTTTAGGCATGTTTTTAGGGTAATGCGTGCGCATATCCATAATCGTGCACATCTGGAACTGAAAGTAAGAAAAAGTGATAAAGGATGGTTTGTGCATGCACATTCCACGAGCAATTATGAGCATTGGCTCAATGCGCGGGCATTTCATGAGCATTCACGGGCATTGTGCCTATTTTGGTGGTTAATGAGTTTTAAGCTCGAATCGAGTTTTAAATGTTGTTTCTTGATTTAATTACACTAATTATACATGAACAAGCCTTGATTGAGTTTTGATGCGTTTAGTTCCGGCACCGAATGTGCTTTTCAAGGAGTTGCGATTCGGGACCATCGGAAGGTATGATAGGCTTGTGCTTTGATAAATTGGTATTCATCAATGTCTGCTAGGCCTTGTCCATGTCTAGTGGTCTAGAAAAGAGAGTATTAGTGATGAGGAGCTTACTTGAAAATACTTAGGTGGCTAGTGAGCGACATTATAACAAGCGTGCTTGTGTAGTTAAAAGAATAAACAACATGTCATTCTTGGTAAAGGCCTTTGCCTATATCGCAATGTGTGGCGGTCGGATAAAGTGAAGAACTCTGCTTTGGCCTCTAAATGGCTGAATGGCGAGGGGACTTAGCGAGCAGCGTTCACTATCGAAGTCTACTAAAATAGACTTCCATGGTTATTGGTATAATCCACCAATATGTTGCACCCAGATACTTCATGGTGAGTGAACACCATGCGTAGTGCCACTTGAATTGCGGTTATAACGAGAGATAGGCTAAGCTAGAAACTAATAGTCACGACATGTTGATGAGCATGTAGTGAACCCGAGTTTAGTCGGTCTTATAAAGATATATTAATAATAATGTAAACCGCACCGTTATAAACTCTATTTATACATTAGCTTCTCACTCTTGCTAAGTACTTTGTAATTACCTCAATTGCATGTTTTTTTGGTATGCTTTTGGGGTGAGAAGGCGAAACAGAGTTGATCTTGAGCTCGTTGAGGATGGAGTTCATTGATGATATGTAGCGGAGATGCTTGATGATGTCTTTTCTTGTTGTTTTAGTTTAATAACTTTGTTGGACTTTCTATTGAGGTCTTTGTGATACAAGTGTTGTATCTTTTCTTTTGGAACATAAATGCGTTGTAAGCTTTGTATTGTTGTTGTAAGTTTTTCCTTTCTACCCTTAGTCGGTTTGTATTCCAATCTTAGTAGCATTTACGATGTTTCTTTGAGTCTTTTTAGCTTTCATTTCCTAAACTCGTCGACAGCGTAGAGGTGGCGTATAATATTAAATTTATTTAATCTTATATCGTCGAATATTCGCTTCTACGGATAAAATTTCGATATCAGGGGGCGGGCGTTCTGATAGCAATATCTCAAAACCTTTGAACTTCGACTAAGTTTGGTCAAAGAGAGTGGTCCTCAAACGAACATTGAAGCAAAGTTGCAGTTTCATTTAGTTAAAATATTACAATATTCAACCTCTTTCCATTAATTAAGTTTGACTGGATGGGGCCCACCTTAACACCAAATTCAGTGCATCTGCATTTCTGTATTATAAATCATGTCTATATAAGAACCCCTGCTGCACAACAATTGAGAACACTCAAAATGCTGGCCTCTAGTTGATTCAATGGCATCAACAATTGGTTTTCACCTTTAACAATTCGGCAATGATACTTCTTGAATATTGAATTTTATGAAGTCGATCATGTTTATGGCATCTCATCTACTTTATGAGTCATATATGAATCATTTTGTGGATGATATGCAATGAACAATGATCATCTTGTAGAAATTTTGTCTTAGAGTTTGATGGCTTGATTTTGAATCATGTCCTTTACAATTATGATCATTGGAAATACTACAAGTCGATCGTGTTTATGGCATCTCATCAACCACGAAGACTTATTTGAACAATCTTGATGATGATAGGCCATAAACAACAATCAAAATTTCAAAATTTCAATTCAAATCATAAACTAAAAAATGGTGTGGTTTATAATTATTTTTGTGTGGGTAAGCGACATTTTGTCTCTCAATTTTTTTGGAGAATTAGGAATAAGGGCATTTTGAATATTTTTGAGTAACATGTGTAGCATATTTTTATGGCGGAAGGACAAACCAAAAAAAAAAAAATTTAAAATTTCTCGCTTCTTGCTGCAGCATGGTACTTGGAACATTTTTTTCTTTTTCTCTTTCCTCTCCTCGATTTTCAAACATTCATCGTATTTTTTTATCTAGATCTCCAAAGCGTGATGAATATTTCAGCGATTTTTTATTTTTGATTCTCTTCATTTTGAGACTTGGTTCAATATCATTACAACGTTTTTCATGAGATTCACAGTCGAAATTTACTCAGTGAATCTCCCCAGTGAATCCTGAAAATCAATTAATATCGATAGTGAATTTCGGCTGCGGATTTTCTGAAATCACGTCGGAATATGTTGAATGTGGTCTCAAAATAAAGAGCATGAAAAAATAAAAAAATTGGTGAAATATTTTCAAATTTGGAGTTCTAGATTGAGAGATATGAGTATTTAAAAAAATTTGATGAGAGAGAAAATGTGTTGGTTTTTATAGAAAACATCATGCATGAAAAAAAAATAGTTTTGTCGCTTTATCACGAAAGTTTCAAAAAGTTGTCATTTTCCTTAATTGATGAAATGATTTTGTCTCTCCTCATTCCTCCTTATTTTTAGGTGAAACTATCATCGCACCACGAAATTGCTTGTGGCACCACGAATACTTCCGGCACCATAAATTGCTTTTGACACCACCATATTATTTGTATTAATTTTTTTTACTTCAAGCACAACCAAAAAAAATAAAAAACTACTCCTTATACCACAAATTTTAATAAATACAATTTTCTCTTTTGATTATTTAAATTAAGCATTATAATCCAAAATTATTAACTTATATCAATAACAAACCACAAACTTAATTTTCATCCAAATTATCATCTATATTTACTTCTTTATTGGCACCACAATAAACAACATTCATCTCCATCTCCATCTTCATCTTCATCTTCATCCTCTACAAGTTTTCTTCATCATCAAAATTCATCTTCATCTTCTTCAACCTTCTTCATCATCAAAATTCATCTTCATCTTTTCAACATTCTTCTTCATCAAAATTCATTTCATATACTTAAACCTTTTCACCCAAATATAATTTTCAAACAATATGGAAGCAAAATTGAATCAAAATTCATATTCCATGGCTTGAAACACCATTAACTAGGGAAAATGAAGTTTTTTAGAGTTTTCCGATCGGCCATTGGATTCTCCGTCGGCATCCAACCGCGTCATTACAAGCGGCGTTCGTATGTATAATAAACATCAAACTTGGTGGCGTCTTGTAGTCACGAAATGAATAATTTGTTGCTTATCGCACGCCACCAAGCGTGGCGTTGGAACCGAAAATAAGCGTCACTACTACAGGCGTTTTTGACTCGAACTTAATGAGTTGATGTTTAAGGCGTTTGTAATAGTTTAAGGCGTCACCAAAGTTGGCGTTAAGTTAGAAACGTCCCCGGCTCCGGCGTTACGATGCGAGATAAGCGTCACCCTCACCGGCGAAGGAACATGTTACCCTAGTGGAGTTGTATGACTTAAGCGTTAGCCATCTTGATGTTTTGTTTGCCTTAAAGTCAACATCGCGGCGTTTTAAGCACCGGTCAACTTCCCAAACCACCCGATCGGAAAGCGGCCGGTTGAGCGAAAAACACCTTAAAACCTCCGATTTCAACCAACTACAAATACACATTTCAATGGAACAAATTACTCCATTAAAAATCAGAATGAAAACCTTCGAAATGCAACAAAACAAGATACTCACATGATTTGGTTCAAAGTGGTGTTGTTCGTAGCATCACTTGCGGTTTTCGGCTCAATTTTATCTTCTCCGGCGTCTTTTCCGGCGAGAACTCCGGCAAAGTTAGGCGATGTAGGGAAGTCAAATGATTTTTAAAAAGTGGAGAGGTAAAGTTAAACATTATGGACTAAATTGTTTAATTTTTACAACATGAAGGACTAAAGCGTCTGAGTTTTTAAAATTATTATTTAGGTGGTGCCTTGGTGATTAGGTGGTGTGGAAAAGTGAATGAAAAATAATAAATTTAAGGGTGCCGATAGTTATTTCATGGTGCCAATAGAAGCCGCCATTTTTTATTTGGGGGGTGTGGGGCGGTTATATATGTATACTCCCTCCGTCCCAAATTATAATTCATCCAAGCTTATTTATTTTGTCCATAATTTAAGTCATTCACAATACAAAGTATTTATTAATATTTTTTCATCTTACCCCTAATTTATATTTATCCAACTACTTTACAATTGTTGCATTTATGATAGTCGAGAGGGTGGTAGGCATTTTAGTCATACATTAATGATATTTAACCAATCTTTTTAATCATCAGAAAACTCTAGGGATGACTTATATTTTTGGATGGAGGGTATATATATATATATATACACACACACACACACACATATATATATATATACACACACACACACACACACACACACACACACACACACATATATATATATATATATATATATATATATTTAGTAAAAACAATCTTGGGAGTCTTATTCGAGGGCTCGGTGTGTGTGTGAGATGCATCGTTTCCGTATACAAAAAAAGCTGAACTATCATCAATCTGAGTCAAAAGCGGTATTGGGTTCGAGTCTTATCGAGGGCTCAGTTTGTGAGTTTCTATTGTTTCTATATAAAAAAAAGAACCGAACTATTATGAAATTGGGTAAAAATAGCCTTGGGTTGAGTCATATTAGGGAATCGGTGTGTAAGTTTCTATCGTTTCTGTATAAAAATGGCGAACTATTATCTATTTGGATAATAACGGCCTTGGGTTTGAGTCTTATTCGAGGGCTCAATGTGTGAGTTTCTATCGCTACTGTATATAAATGACATGACCTATTATCAATTACAACTTCTCAGTAGAAAAAAAAATAAAAAGTAGAAGAAGAAGCAGCAAACTAACAAACAATGCTAAAGAAAATGGATAGAACAACGTCATATCTTTGCTTCATCTCGTATATGCGTACTTGAGCACCACAAGTATCTTGATGCATTGGTTGTAAAAATACATAGTATACATACATAGCAAACATTTCTAAAGAACAAAGTTATATCTTTGCAACATCTCATACGCATAAAGATCACAACAATTAAAGATGGATCTAGGAGTTAAAAGATGCATCAATTGAGAAGGAAGAAGAAAATGATAAACCAAGCTGTGGAGGATAAAGTGGTGGAGAAAAGAGGAATTCCTCTAGCTCTACTTTTCTAATTTCTGGTACATGATTATAACGCCCGTTCCCGGACACGAGTCCTTATCCGGAAAAGGCGTTCGCGCGTATAAAATAAAAATAAATTCACTTTATCGTAAGCCTCTACTACGTCGTATCAAAAATAAGCAAGCGGAAGCAAAAGACTCGGGTATAAAAAATTCCAAACCATCCAAGAATAGAAAAGAAATCTAAAGATGGAAATGTAACTCATTACATTCAAGGAAAATCGATATCAAAAGAAATGTAGCGGTATTACAAGTCTCGAAAGACCAAAAGTCTAAACCAACGATTACTAAAGCAGTCTAATATATGAATAACAAAATAAATAAATGTAAAGTCTTCAATGCGGCGTCTTCAAACGTCATCATCGAATTCCTCCTCGTAAACATTATCGACTGTTCATCTTCTCATCCCCAAACACATAGAAAACATACATTTGAGGTAAGTACAAGCGTACTTAGCAAGAAAGAAAGCTATGATAACAATTATAATTTATAAAGAAAAGATATTTAAAAGTTCGAGTTGTTTATGTATGACCGACTCAATCTAGGGGTTCATTTCATGTCCATCAACACGAATTGACTAAGCGTTTCTACTTAACTTATCTATGTTTCAACCGCACTCAAGGCCCTCTGGCGTATCCACTTTTGGGACACTCTTGGCAACATATTAGTGGATCACACCAATATCCACGGAGTCTAGAATGGGTAGGCTCGATGATGCATGCGCACACCACGGTGGAGTCACCCGAACTTGTGGGTTTTGACCTCCGAGTTCTTCCACCTTGAGGTAGCACATACATCACGATATAGGCGGTGCCTATCCAAGAGAGACATGTTCTTTAATCTTTTACTAGTCAAATCGTGTTTTATTAGAATGATTAACTAACCACCTAAGTGTTTTCAATTAATCTCCCTCACCTTGACTACTCTCTTCTAGACCGCTAAACATAGACAAGGCCTAGAAATTGCCTGAGACATTGATGAATGCTAATTCATCAAAGCACAACCTATCATGCACTTCCAGCGGATCAAACTTCAACTCCTTTAAAGTACATTCGGTGTTTTAAGCTGAGCGAATCGAAGCTCAATTCGAGGCTTGTTTATGCTTAAACAATGTCAACATATCATGAATAATGGATTAAAGCGGTGAAAACATGATTATGAGGCTGAAAACCAATCAAAGCGTTAAAGCGGTAAAAACAAGGTAAAAAAGCAGGTCAAGCGCCCGTTTGACATCCTATAGACGCCCGTTTGACATGAGCGCCCGTCCCGCTAACCCCAAACGCCCGTCCGTAAAAGCGGCTACATCACGAATCAAAATTCTAACCTCAAGCGCCCGTCTTCCTTGTGCAAGCGCCCGTTTGGCGGCTATGATCATAAGCGCCCGTTTACCTAGTGCAAGCGCCCGTTGGCACAGGTTTTTCCCAAAAGCGCTAAAATCTTCAAAAGCGCGATCTCTAAACCGTTTCTAACCTAATTAACACCAAATTAAGCACGATTAAGCGTAGATAGATATATCTAAACATACCATAGCATCAATGATCCTTTGATCAACGAAAAACACATTCTTCTAACATTGAAACGTCTTAAATCATGATCTAACCCTATAAATGATAATTCAGATCATAGGAAGAGCCTCTTACTTGATTGCAGCCAAAAACTGATCTAAACAGCCACAGAAATCTGCAGCCCTTCCAACAAAGATGATATCCAAATGGTGCCCTTCTCACAACGATTCCAATTCTTCCGTCTGATCTGAAAAAACGGTTAAGCTTTGCTTCAGTTAATTGGAGAACTCCTCTAGCCCTTTCTCCTCTAAAAAATTGCACAGAGAAGAGGTGTGGAAACTGATTTTCTGATTAGTGTGGAGTTTATGGGATTAATCTGAGTTAATTTTCCTTAAATACAATTCCCAATTAAACCCCTTTTTTCCTTATTTGCCCTTAATTACCAAATAATTAGATTTTTCCCTTAATTATATATACATACTTTGAAAACACACACATATATATATATATATATATATATATATATATATATATATATAATTAACACAATACTTAACTCCAATAAAAGAAAAGAAATAATAATATTTCGTTTTCGCAAAATGACATGTCTGCCCTTTCCCGAAAATCAGAATATTACAATGATGGTCATCATTGTAAGGATAATAGCAGACTATTGAATGCACCTAAAGCAGTTCTTGTATTATATTCAAATCCCTTTGAGCCGGTGACATTTGTGGAAAACTGAATCTCCATTTCCTCTATCCCTTTTTAGAACATGCTGATATCCTTCTATGTTTGAGTTGCTATGGTTATATTTCTTAAAAAAGGACTACATTAACATTCATAGCGAAGCGAGACACACATCGTATGTTCCATTTGTGAAACATAGATCGTCAATACAACATGACATTAATATGAAGTTGTCCATACGCCTTGTATATGATCTAGAAATATCTTTAGTGATTTATGTGGTTAGTCCATCCTTTATTGATGATTCTCATCTACACGGCATTATTCTGATTTGAGGACGAATCATCTCAAAGGGGGGAGAACAATGAGGATCAACCTTGCCCCGTCGCACACTAAACTACTCGTATTTTGATGATTTGAGTTTGGGTTAATGTTATTATTTCCTTATGTATTTTTATTATTTATTGTGGTATTATATTATTAATTTTTAGGGAGTCTTGTGGACCTCTTTAAGCCCAATTATTGTCTTTACTAATTTTAGTTCATTCGTATTTATATATTCTTGTTTGGCCCATATAAGGCCCATTTATATTGTTGCAAGCCTTAGGGCGTCACCAAGCCTATATAAAGGTTTAGTGAATGTATTTCACAGAAGACAATTGAATCATTATTTACATATGATGCTTTCTCATTTTTATGTCATTTCTCTAGGATTGAAGATTCACTCAGTTAAATTTATCAAACTTGTTGAGCCGTGAGTTTGTGGGTATCCAAGCATCATTGATGTCTAATCGCGGGTTGATTAGAAGACTAATGTTCACCCGAGGAGTTTGATCATAAGTTGATCATGAGTCGATGGAGGAACTTTTTGTGTTATTCATGTTCTTCGTTTCCTTGTGTCGAGATTACCTTTAACGGACCACAAATCACATCACAATATAGGCTACATTTCTTTTGGAATTTTGATTGGACTTGGTCCCTAAGAGAGTGTTTCTCCCAGAGAAGGTTGAAATATAGTCGGGGGAGGGGGGTGAATGACTATATTTTGAGTTTAAAAACTTTAAACCTCAGGAGTTGCATAAAGTTTTCTGATGAAAAGCTTTTGTGTAGCAGAATATTAAAACCCTTCTAAAATGTATTTTCAAACCACTTAAGCAATCACAAGCATATAAATAAAGTAATAAAAGTAAATGCAGAAATTAAATGTTGTAAGTAAATAACACAAGGTTTATAGTGGTTTAGTGTGGTGCAATTTCTTAGTCCACTCTTCTCCTGTGATGATTGGAGGAATTCACTATTATTTCACCAATAAAATAGCACGATTGTCAATGGCTGCACAAGCTTCACAATCTTAAGACTATCACTCTCAGGCTACAAAAGCTTCAATGACTATGTCTTCAACACTGCTACTTGAAAACAAATCATTAAGCAGCTATCATAATAGGTTAGAATTCCTTCTTAAATTATTTTATTCAATTGCTTCAGTTGGATGTGAATTGAATTTACAGTGGCTTGATCAGACTCAGAACATGATATAGATTTGATACTCTATTTTTTGAGTTTGATCTTCTGGATAAGTCTTTTAAGTTTAGAAAGAAGGCTTGTGAATTTGACAAATTTTGAGCACTTAGAGTTCTCCGTGGTTCAATCATTATTGATCATCTGTATATTTCTATTTTTTTTCTTTCTGTCAATGCCTTCTATTCATAGCTTTCATTTCCTTGATTTGAAATTTCCTCTGTTGGCTATTTGATGCGAAGAATAATCCTTGATTCTTCCTTGATTTCATTCTCCTTGATTTTGGTGATCCCGATATTCTTCAAACGTTCCTCATAAAATCCGTCCTTGATTGATTCTGCATTAATTGCTTGATTTCCTTATTTTACATGTTCTGAATCAAATATACACAATATACTTGACTTGGCTGTTGCTTAGCCGGTCCAATGACTCATTTACATATTTGCTAATCAGTAGGCTGCTATAGGCTCCTATCAGTCTGCTTCTTTCTTTCTGCTTATACTGATCTGCTGGTACTGATGCAGCTGATAGAGCATTACTTCAATGTTCCTTATTTTGTGTGAGATCAGTGTACACCATATTTAAAAATATATTTCATCACTTGTAGAGTGTATCTTAGACTTATCCAATGTCATCACAGACTTCCCTGGTTATAAGTCAGACTACTATAAGTCTTCACTTTACTCTACTGGTACTTGGCTATCTCTCACAACGGTGATCTTACGTCGCTTTAATTCACTGATCCGTCCTATGAGACTAGTACAATGCTTGTCTGACTGAACTTATAAAGCATGTCAGACTCTAAGTAAAGTCATATATGGATATAATTAACTTATTTCAGGCTTGCTATAACAGCTAGTATGTGCATCATCAAAACAAATAAATGTTCCTAACAATTTCCCTATTTTTGATGATGCCAAAACCCTCATAAGCCTGAAAATAAGTAAATAATTTTATATAATAAAAAGAATAAAAAAACTCTGAAATTTTATTCAACCATAAAGGGCAAGAAGTTGTTTAAAAGTAGAAACACATTACAGTCTACTCTCTAAGGTCTAGAACTTTTAGGCTTACCACTACCTTCCCCCTTTTTGGTAGCATCATGCGTCTCTGCCAGAATCTTGTTTGTGGCCTCAGACACTGTGATTACGGCGTCCTCAAACGTCGTCATCAAAGTCTACCTCGAACTCCGGATCTACTTGTTCATCTTCTCTCCCCTAAACACATAAATAAACATGCATTTGAGGTAAGTACATTGTACATAGTAAGAAGTAGAAGCTACAATTTAATTATGGCTCTTTAACAAGTTTTATTATAATAGTTATCTTTATGAGACCGGCTCAATCTAGGGTTCACTTCATGTCCATCAACATGTCATGACTAACTGTTTCTACTTAGCTTATCTTTGTTACATCCGCACTCAAGGTCACTACGCATGGTTGTTAAGGGTGAAATTTATGGTTTATTCTACGATATTTCCGTAACAATATCCTCGTTATTTAAATGGTTTTTATAGAAAATCATTGGTTTTATCTAAATATTGAGCAAACGCGTTTAAGAAGCGTCTAAGTGCAAAAGTGGTAGTTTTACGTGATTTTATAGGTAAATACCGTTATATCCGTGATATTACATTTTGCACACCTTTATCGTGATTGTAGGTACCTAAATATGTCATGAGAATTGATGGGATGAGCTTAAACAATGATGTTTGATTGAAGATTAAAATGGAAAGAAAGAGATACAAGAGGATGAAGATGGATTAAAGCTTAGGAAAATCCCAAAAGCGACTCGTATGTCTGACGGGCTAAGCAAAAGGCGTTTTACGAAGAAGAGTCCTTAATGAAAATTGTAGAGTTTTCGAGGCTTAATTATGACATTCGGATCATAATTTTTAGAGGTCTACAACTCAAGATATGAATTTTAGAAGTTTGAGTTCGAAATTGCAAACCCAGCGTCGAGGAGGCAAAAACATATCAGAGTTCGATTGCCATCAAGCGTGCGTCCATGCTCCGTCAGACACCCTGGGCGGGCGTCCATATGGGTAAGCAGCGTCGGATTTTTATTTGTAACAACCGACCTACTTTTATCTATAAATAGCAGCGATCATTGGAACCCTAAGGACACAACTTTCTGAGCCATAATTTCAACGAGAGAAGGCCGACTTTTTCCACTTTTATTTCATTTATATTTTGAGTCAAAAACACAAAATTAGGGTATGAATTTCTCAACCATGAGGAGCTAATTCCTTCATCAAGCAAACTAGAAGCGTTTCAAAGCGGATTTTGGTTTGATTATTGTATTGATTGATTTCTATCCAAAAAAGGTTAGAACTTTTGTATCGTTTTCATATCGTTTTACATTTGATCGATAGATTATTTGTATGATTCGACAATCCGTTGATGACGATTAATGGAACCCTAGGTCACTATATACAAAGTTTGAATCTTTTAAACCAAATTATAACGAAAGTTGTGGTTTAAGCGGTTTAGATTTTTGGATATTGATAAATATCCCCACTAAGAACGTTAAAGGATCAATCTTTGATAAAGATTGTGAATAAAATCATCTAAGCCATTAGAGATTTGGGCATTCGGTTAGGTGTAATAATCGTAACCTTAGGATAGAATCATTTGATTAATAGTTTGAAACCGGTATTTGTTTGATTCGTGGAACCGTGTTTGCTTGCTTTTATATCTTTGCATTTGGATAATTGTTCAAGCATTCACCCTAGTTGTTAATTATTATTTTTACGCAAATTCTTTATTCATCATACTTTGTTCACTTTCGTTTTACTTGTTCATTGTTTCGCAATTAGTATAAACTCGTGACATTCGCAACTAAAACTTGAATCGATACAACCCCAATTCCCGTGATCGACTCGGTTACACCATTTTGCTACGACCTTGCACTTGAGGCCACGACCGGATTATAAATTTTTATAACTTGTTTTGATCGTTTTATTTATTATAATCCGTTTTCTACAACAATGGTGCTGCCCACCACGAGACATCTGGGTGCAACCTATTGGTGTGTCTCACCAATAGCCACGGGCTAGTCCCGATAGTATATGCATCCGGTGAAGTCCCTCCGTACTTAGGGTCTTATGAACCTACGGAGTTATTCAATTGTAAAGTCCCTCTGCTCCTGGTGCCCTCTAATGGCCAGCAAAGTTATTCACCTGTGAAGTCCCTCCGCTCCTGGTGCCCTTGGGCCGGCGTGAGTTATCCACATGAGTACCCTCTACTCCTGGTGCCTCACAGAAAGGCCAGCAAGTTTACCCGTTTTATCCAAAGCCTACACATTGCGATATAAACTTGTGGCTTACCAAGAATGACATGATGTTTAATCTTATTACTATGAAAGTATGTAATTATTAATGGTTATTAACTATCCACCTAAGTGTTTTCAACTCTCTTTCCTATACCTCTAGACACGGACAAGGCCTAGCAATTACAGAGACATTGATGAATACTAATTCATCAAAGCACAAGCTCACTTTCATGCCCCTTCCGATGGTCCCGAAATTCAACTCCCTTTAAGAGTACATTCGGTGCGGAACTAAACGCATCGAAACTAATTGAGGCTTTTTCATATTATTTCATCTTATTTAATCTTATTAACAAAATTACAATTCAACCTATGCATCAAAACAAGCAACCATGATTACTCTATCCAAAGGTGTTGTAACGACCAAGAGATCCTTAAGGTTGTTCTTACTAAAAGCGAGGTGAGTACTGATGATTAAAAGCGATCAACTCGTTCCAACTGACCCTCAACTGTTTGACCCATGTCTTGAACCAAACCACTCGCTTCTTACTGAGCCCTAGAACAACAACACCTAGTCTCTACCAACCAAACGTCTAGGGAGAAAGAAAGGCATCTACTCTTTCTTGACCAAAGGACTTAAATGGTTTTGAAAAAATTTGGTGCATACACAAGCCATGAAATAATTGATTGGTACAATACAAACCGAACTGATTTTGAACATAATGTAAAAATAAAAGTCGTAGGTATACAAGTTTGACATATACTACCCACAAACCAACATTTTGGAAAATCATAGGTTGGTTAAAATAATTATTTTAAATCATTGCCATAAGCTGTCAAAAATTTCAGAAATTTAAAATCTATGTTGTGTTGCAGATTGTACTCAAACCAAAAGAATTTGCACTTGACTTCAAAAAACAAATTGCAGATAAGAAAGTTTTTTACAACATATCGAAAATTCAAGTCATTTGGGGTGTTTAGCTCATCCAAAGAGATTGATAAATAAAGTACCGCTGCAGAATTTTCTGAGCAGTGCTCATCCTTGTCAAGAAATTTATGAACAATCCAATTGGAAAACTGAGTTGATGTAAAGAGAAGTTGTAGCTAAGACAACTTTCTAAGTGGCTGAAAATTTACAGAATTTTTGGTATTTCAGAAATGATATTACAAGGCTTATAGAAATGTGAACAAAATCGTTTACTCGTTTGGCCTAACACCAAGTTACAAAAGAAATGATTAGGACCAAACGTAGAAGAAAAAACATAAAAAAATGGTTAAATCCACCAAGAGAAAGAACATGTGAGGAAGTCTGAAAGTTTCAAAAGAAGAGAGAGGATTTTATTAAGGATCCTAGAGGAGCGAACTCGAGGGAAGCACGTAAGAGATGTACTTAACACTCAACCTAAACTTAAGCAGGAGACTCTTCAATTGGTCCAAGTGCAACTTAACCACGGTTTAAGGATTCTTAGTCTTACGGATTTACCACCAAGATCAAGAGAGATCAGAAAGGTTCAACAAGATCTAAGGAAATCTTATCTTAGAGGAAAGGAAGCCTAGGAAAGAAAGGGCGCTTCTCTCGATACCAAGCTATAACGCCCGCTCCCCGGATACGAGTCCTTATCCGAAGCGAAGCTTTCGGCACATATAATATTATATAAATCTAATATTACACGTAAGCCTCTACTACGTCAAGTATCGAGTTTAGAAAAGCGGAAGCTCAAAAGACTAGGCAAAACATCATAAATGCTATTAAGAATAGAAATCGACATACTAAAGATAGAATGTGACATTTATTACATTGGAAAGCCAAAGCGAAAACTAAAGCGATGTACGAAATCCTCTAAAATAAACTAAAAGGAAATTACAAAACTTTCCCAAATAAGCGACAAGTCTATAGCATAATAAGGAAAGGACAAGAAGAAAATGCTTCAACTCAGGCGTCCTCAAGCGTCGTCATCAAAGTACGCCTCGAACTCCGGATCTACTGTTCATCTTCTCTCCCCCAAACACATAAATAAACATGCATTTGAGGTAAGTACATTGTACATAGTAAGAAGTAGAAGCTACAATTTAATTAAGGCTCTTTAACAAGTTTTATTATAATAGTTATCTTTATGAGACCGACTCAATCTAGGGATCACTTCATGTCCATCAACATGTCATGACTAACTGAATCTAACTTAGCTTATCTTTGTTACATCCGCACTCTAGGGCACTACGCATGGTGCTGCCCACCACGAGACATCTGGGTGCAACCTATTGGTGTGTCTCACCAATAGCCACGGGCTAGTCCCGATAGTATACGCATCCGGTGAAGTCCCTCCGTACTTGGGGTCTTATGAGCCTACGGAGTTATTCAATTGTAAAGTCCTACGCTCTGGTGCCCTCTAATGGCGGCAAAGTTATTCACTGTGAAGTCCCTCCGCTCTGGTGCCCTTGGGCGTGAGTTATCCACAACGAGTACCCTACTCTCTGGTGCCTCTAGAAAGGCCGACAAGTTTACTCGTTTTATCCGAAAGCCTACACATTGCGATATAAGCTGATCGAGTCTGAATCAAGCGATGAACAAAGCGGGTCTTTCTTACTCTAGGATTATCTGAGAGAATAGTGGTTATTTTCTTACGGGTGAACTTAATGAATAAGGCGCCAGCGTATCAAGTATATGCTTGGAATCAAGTCCAACCGTAGTTCAGGCGGTTACTGGTGATAATGGGGCTAATGGGCGGTTATATCAACCCCCCACGCCTCACGTTCAGTCATAACTGCTCTTTACTCAGATGAGTATGTCCTCGATCTGCCTCAAATCAGTCGAGGACCCCCCACGATCGACTTTTCCTTCGGTCGGAGACTGCCCTGGCTGGTCGACCTTCTTCTACAGTGGGGACACTTTGCATCTGGTCGGGCTTCTTCTTACAGTGGGGACACCTTACGATTAGCCTTCCTCGATGCGGTGGAACCGGATCGGGTATAGTTCTATCTGTTTTGTCGGTTCGCCCCGTCTGTTTGACACGTGGGCTGATCCGGGTCACGCTTGATCAAAGCCCCGAGATCTTATTCGATCAGGCCTGGCCTTTAAAATAGATTAAGATCTGAAATTTAAAATTGCTCCATGTACCATCGGATGGCCTTTCTAAACTGTGTCTCGGTTAACTCAAGCGTCACCATAATTGCACACGCTTTGTCACTTCAATCAATCGTAGCCCAGCGTCCCATCCCTTGGTTAAAGGTCATTAAATCCATCGGATTTTGCAAGCAACCATCATTATTTAAAGATCTGAGACATCCAATTTGGCGTGATTTGCTCCCTCAATTAACAAGTAAGTCCTTCATCTTCTTGTAGTAAAATTCATTCTTTTTGCTCTTATGAATCCAAATCCACTTTGAAATTTCCAATCCCGGTGAAAATCCTCTCTTCTCTATTCTTCCTCCCCACTTGATTGCTTCTATTGTCCCTAGTTTAGTCGAATCGCCCCAACCGAGTATAATATCTACGGCTTGTCCGCACCGATCGTGCGAGGAGAACTTACGAGACTAAGAAAATGATGGCTTGCCATGCCATCGATTCAAACTAAAGGACTCGGATATCAACGATATCTCGTGATAGGTTTGGGTTAAATAAGAACATTTATGCCCCTATCCGACCGCTCCTGGAAAGAGTCTTTGCTGCTTGCTCCTCTGCTTTGGGTCTTTGCTTTGTTTATAAAAAACGATTTGAATGCGGTCTCAGATTCCCTCTTCCTCCGGCTTTCTGGAAATACTCCGATACTATGACTGGGGCTTGGTAGGATAGTTCCCAATAGCATAAGGGCCATTCTGAGGTTTTTAATTTGGTGTAGGTGTTTTGTCACCCTTTTTCATTGCAAGCTGTTTAGAACCTTTTATCAATGTAAACAAGTTAAGAAAAGTCTGGTTGGTCTTGCTTTTGTAGAAGAACCGATAATTTGAGTGGGGTTAAGCTTGATTAAGAAAACCGACCAATCTTTTTACGATTGGAAAAAACACTTCTTCTTCATCGGGCATAACACCATTAGGGATCTAGGTAAGTGGAATACCTCAACTAAGAACGATGTGTTAGAGAGCAAAGCGGGTAAGAAATTGTTGAGTGATATTAGTGCATCCCGATATATACGGAGTGCGAGACATTATAGCTCCAATCTAATTGATCTTTGCCCATCTTGAGGCTGCGGCCCCGAGAACCTTATGTTGAGCTATCGGAGGAGAGATATAATTTGAGTAGGACTTCTTATTTTTGTATATTTACATTTTTCTCCATGGTATATCTTTAATCAAAATGTTTTTTTATTGGCACTTGCGGTGGCAAGCTTCAGCGATATCGTCAGTTGCCGATGAGACATCACCTCCCGTGGGCAAGGAGTACTTGATCCTGGTGTTCGGACCAATGTGCGAGATCATCACGCTGCTATATTGTTGGCGATCATCCCATTGAACCCTCAAATAATCTGAGATCGGGTGATGATGATTACGAAGAGACCAATGATTTTAGGATTGTCTCTCACAACACTCTGGTAGAGACTACTGAGGAGACTAGGCGTGCCTCAAAGCGTGTCGAGATCTCAAGATCACTGCTTTGGTGGAGATCTTTGGAGCCTCTGATCGAGCTCAAGGGAAAGATATGATTGGAAAGACTGGACAAACCAAGATCTGTCCAAATTTGTAAGATCATATTTCATAAGTAGCAACCCCCTTTTTTTTTTTTAAACCTTGCTCTGTGTACTCCTTTCCAGGGAGCCAAACTAGGTAAAGAGATCTTGTCTAGATTAAGGAATTATGCACAAGTTGAGGAAAACTTGGCCAAATCTTTATCAGAATGGAAGGCTAAATATGAGGATTTGTTGAGTACCTCTGCTGTGGAGAAGCTAGCATTATCTGACGAGTTGAAAGCCAAGTCTGATGAGTTCCAGGCAAATCTTGCCACTGCTAATGAAGTCAAGTCTGAGTTGGAGAAGATGGTGGCCACTCTTGAAAAGGAGAGGGATAACCTGAAAAGCAGGCTACCAGAACACATTGCTGAAGCTCTTGCTAATTACAGGAAGTCCGATGAGTTAGCCAATAACATCAAGATGCTTTTTGCCCCCATCATTTGGTTTGGGTACACTTCAGCGATTGAAGACATGATTTCTTTGGTCTATCTGTTGATGCGACCAAGCTTACCCATTCAGTGAGCAGGGTGATGGATCTCAAATTTATGAGACTAGATTCAAAGAATTCACGGATGGAGTAGACTGGTTTCCAAATATGGTAGAAAGCCTCCACCTGTGGCTCATCCTCTCGATCTGAAGCTCCCCCAATTCGAAATGAGATCAATTAACTTGTAACTTTATTTCACTTTTGGTTTGAAAACATTGTTTGTTTTGTTTTTGCCTCCAAACTTTGGGGTACCTCTGAAACTGCATAATTCTTACCATTTTTCCGATTATTAGAATGTCCTTGTTTAATGCCTTGTGCTCTTTATTGTGTCCTTATTTTGTCCCCTTAGGATGACATGTGATTGGCTTGGGTAGCTTTGTCATTCTATGGTGTGCAACCTTACGAGGTTTTACAAGCGATTTGATTTCCCTACTTAATAGATTTTATCTCTCATAAAGAGTTTCCGACGACACGAGGTCTAAAATGAATGACATGACCGAGGTCAATCAAGCGATCGATTTTCGGACTTAATAAATTTTCTCTTTTGAAGAGTTCCGATTTGACACGAGGTCTAAAATAAATGACATGACACGAGGTCAATCAAGCGATCGATTTTTTTGATTAATAAATTTTCTCTTTGAAGAGTTCCCGACGACACGAGGTCTAAAATAAGTGACGACACGAGGTCAATAAATGGTCCGATTTTTAGGACTTGATAAATTTTCTCTTTTAAGAGTTTCCGACTGACCTGAGGTCTAAAATAAATGACGACTGAGGTCAATAAATGGTCGATTTTTGGACTTGATAAATTTTTCTCTTTTAAGAGTTTCCGACTGACTGAGTCTAAAATAAATGACTGACTGAGGTCAATAAATGAATACGATTTTTCGGACTTGATAAAATTTTCTCTTTTTAAGAGTTTCCGACTGACACGAGGTCTAAAATAAATGACTGACTGAGGTAAATAAATGGTGCGATTTTGGACTTGATAAATTTTCTCTTTTAAGGGTTTCCGACTGACCGAGGTCTAAAATAAATGACGACTGAGGTCAATAAATGGTACGATTTTTGGACTTGATAAATTTTCTCTCTTTTAAGAGTTTCCGACTGACTGAGGTCTAAAATAAATGACGACACGAGGTCAATAAATGGTCGATTTTTGGACTTGATAAATTTTCTCTTTTAAGAGTTTCCGACGACACGAGGTCTAAAATAAATCACGACACGAGGTCAACAAATGATCGATTTATCGGACTTAACAAATTTTCTCTTTCAAAGAGTTCATGATAGAAATATATTCTGACCATGATAAATTCGATGGTTCAACATAAATTCAAAATACATAACACACTTGCAAAAGTAAAAGCGATTGTCACTTGCCTTAAACATAAAATTTCTTGGATTAACCGCATTCCAACTTCTAGGAATGGTTTTCCCCTTTGCAATCACCAATTGGTATGCTCCTCCTCCGTGTACCTTGATGATCGATAAGGACCCTCCCGATTAGGACCAAGGTTTCCGCTTGGTTCACCTCTTGATCTCATTTTTGCGCAACACGGATCGCCAATCTTAAAATAGCATTGTTTCACCTTGGAGTTGTAATCTTGGGAAACACATTTGCTTATATTTAGCCATCGGATTAGAGCAACATCTCTTTTCTCTTCCAGTTCATCCTTGGTGTGCCTTATTTCCTCTTCTGGATCTACGGTCATTATGTAGCGTGGTTCGGGAGATGGCGGCCCAATTTCTCTTTGGAATAATGACTTCACACCCATAGGCCAATGAGAATGGGGTTTCATGTGTTGGCGTATTTGGGGTAGTCCTATAAGCCCAAAGAATGTTTGGGAGATGCTCCTCTCGGTGCTTTCCCTCTTGTTCCGACCTCTTTTCAAACCAAGCTTGATCTGCTGTTAGTTTGTTCCACGACCATTTGCACAGGGGTGACCAGCGAGAGGTGAAATGTTGTTTTATGCCCAACTCTGTACACCATTCACGAACTCCACTTTGTCTTCAAATTGGGTACCGTTATGCGAAATTATAGTCTTTGGTATCCCGTACACCGCAAATCAGATTTTTCCACAAAATTTTTGGATCTGTTTGTTTGTGATAGTTGTTAATGGTTCGACCTCCACCCATTTAGTGAAATAGTCCACGACCACTACTAAGAACTTGTAATTTCTGGTCTTTGTTGGGAGTGGTCCCACCAGATCGACACCCCATTGATCAAAGGGCCAGGCTGCAATGACTGGAACCAAATTTTCAGATGGTCGATGGGATAGATTACCATGGACCTGACATGACCTGCACGCCAAGACTAATTCCTCTGCATCTTGCTGCATTTTAGGCCAATAATAGCCAAACAATCTGCATTTCCTGGCTAATGCCCTTGATCCCATATGGTTTCCACAGATCCCAAGATGAATTTCTCTCAATAGATAATTGCCTTCTTCCACAGTAACACAACGTAGCCAAGGAGATATGAATGATTTCCTGTACAATATATCATTGAATAAGGCATACCTGTCAGATAAGCGCTGAATTTTGTGAGCTTGACCTCGGTCTTCTGGTAACTGGCCATGTTTTAAGTATGATACAATGGCATCCATCCATGTTTCCCTTTGTGTGACCGGTTGCACCTCAGGAATTTCATAGCTACGTTGGTTTAACTGCTCGATGAGAACCTTCTTGTCTGATAAGAAATTAGAGGCCAACTTAGGCAGGGCATCTGCTGCGGTATTTTGTGATCGAGAGACTGCTCCACACTGTACTTCTTGAAACCGGTTTATAAGTGATTGGGATAGAGATAAATACTTCTTCATGGGTTCCTCTTTCGCTTCATAATTTCCTTTGATGTGGTTTACCACCAGCCGAGAGTCTTTGTAAACTTTGAGTTGCTTAACCCCAACTTTAGAGCTAAGTTCAAACCGGTAATTAGCACCGTATTGACTTCATTATTAGTTGCTGGAAATTAAAGTGTAGAGCATGGGGAACTCTTCACCTCTTGGACTTATGAGGAGGAGACTGCTCGACCCATTCTTCTTTGGATGCTCCATCAACGAACAATTTCCATTGACACGATCTTTTGGATTCACTTGTTGATCAATAGAGATTGACTTTTCTTCGCGGGAAGTGCGCAGGGGCTGTGCTTTCCACGGCTGTTAAGTGGTCTATAATCTAGATCATAACTTTGCCAATTCTACTACCCACTTGGCTAAACGACCTGAGTTATCGGGCTGCTCAAAATTTGCTTGATGGGTGATCGGTCAAGACGATGCCCCGAATGACTCTGGAAGTAAGACCTCGAGCTTTTCTGGTTGCATGTACCAATGCTAATACCAACTTTTACGCATCCGAGTACCTCGCCGGGTCCATGTAAGGCCTTGCTTATGTAGTAAAAGCGGCCACGAAATGTGTCCTGCTTTGCCTAACCAACACGGCACTAATGGCTTCATCACAAGGCGATAGATAAAGGTACAAAACCTCTCCTTCTACGAGGGAGGTTAGAGTTAGTAACTCTATGAGATATTTTGAGATCATTAAAGGCTTCTTGACAATCATCCCCCAATGAAACGGTGAAGCTTTCCTTAAAGTCTTGAAGAAAGGCGGTGCATTTGTCTTTGAGCGTGAAAGGAATACATTCCATGTGGCGCTAGTCTTCTGTTAACCTTTGAACCTCCACGATCTTGGTAGGAGGTGGCATCATTTTCAAAGCATCCAACTTGTCCGGATTGGCCCTGATCCCATCTTTAGAGATCATATAACCCAAGAACTTTCGGACTGACCCGAATGTGCACTTCTTTGGGTTGATTTCATCTTATTTATTGAAGCACCTTGCAAACTTCTCTCACATCTTGTAAATATTGATCTAAAGACCTGCTTTTGATCAGTAAGTCATCAACATAGACCTCCATAGACTTGCCTATCTGACCTTGGAAAATCCGATTAACTGCTCTCTGGTATGTGGCTCCTGCATTCTTCAGCCCAAATGGGTCACATAATAATACGTGCCAAATTCTGTTATAAAGGCCGTTTTCTCTGCGTCCTTTGGGTCCATGAATATTTGGTGATACCCTTTATACGCATCCAAGAATCGAAAATTTCAAAACCCACAGTCGAATCCACGACCTATCATTGCAGGGGAGGTGTAACTGTCTTTAGGGCAAGCATTATTTAAATCCGTAAAGTCTACACACATTCTCCATGATCCATCTGATTTCTTTACTAAAACCGGATTGGCAAGCCATTCTGGGTAAACCACTTCCTTGACAATTCCTGCTTCTTTCAACTTGGCTATTTCCTGTTCGATGGCTGAGATCCTTTCTGGTGCAAAATGTCTCTTCTTTTGACGAACTGGGATTATGTTCTGATCCACATTCAAACTATGTACTATGAATTCTGGTGATAAACCAGGCATATCATCCGTCTTCCATGCGAAAACATCGAGAATACTCTACAGGCGGCGTGCATTAATGCTCTCTTGTAGAGTGCAGGATCCATGATCCTATATCGACCACCGATTCGGTTCTGATTCCCGATCGGGGCGGACTCGATCCGATCTGCGATTGCCCAAGTTTTTCTTCTTACGGCAACAATTCTTCAAGAACTACTGTTGAACCAAGCTGTTTTTCACCAACCACGGATGTGTAATGACTCCTGGTTGTTTCCACATCTCCTTTAATTCGACCGATCCCAAGCCATTTGGAAACTTCATCTTTGTTGTGAGCGGTGAGATAAGCGCTCATAGATCAATGATGGCGGTCTTCCCATGATGACATTATACGCCGAAGGTGCTTTAACCACAATGTAATTTACCATGAGGGTCCCGCCACGAGGTAATTTACCATAGGTTGTGGGTAATGTGATCATACCCACGAGGTGGATAGGCGGGCGGCAAATCCAAGCGATGGTGTAGACAATCGGTGTTAAAGCGGAATCTTTTAACTTCATGGCCGGAAAGCCCTGTGATACAAGATGTTAACGAAGACTTCTGTATCAGCGCAAATCCTCTTTACCCATTTTTTGTTGATCACGGCCTCAATGACCAGACCCGCCCGTTATTGATGACCGGCGGTAGTGGATCCTACGGTCCATACCTTACCTCTCTCCGACACCTTTAGACGTTTACCAGAATTCCGATCTTGACTCGTTGGACCTGCTGAGCTTGTTTCCTTCTCTTTGTCTGTCCGCCTGGGACCTCCCATGATTGTGTTAATCGTATTTACCGGACGGTTATCAATTTGTCCGTCCTGGTCTGGGGATGGGTGTCTATGCCTTCCCTGTTCGTTATTCCTGCCCCTCTCGTTCTGGTGTGGTCCCCTTCTAAATTCTCTGCGCCCCCTAGGCTGTTCGTTACGAGACCTGTCCACAACCTCATCAAGTTGTCCTTCCATGACTGCTGCGTCTATATCCCTGATTAACTCCCTGCATGACTCTGTGTCATGACCAACATCCTGGTGGAATTTACAGAACTTGGTCTGATCTCTCTTTTCTCTGGGTCCCTTCATAGGGAATGGAGTTCTGGCTATGCCTTTACGTTCCATGATGGCGAGAACTTGTTCTCGTGATCTGTTCAACGGAACCATGTCTACATCTCTGAGGCGCCTCTTTTGCCCAACTCATCGATTATGGGTGCTGCACCTATCCCAAACCGATTTGCGCTTTTATCGGATTTCTCCTCTGTTTTTTCCTTTACGTGATTTCCTTTCTCAACTCGCGCGCAGTACGATTAGCTTCCTCAACCTGACAATGTTTAAAAGCGATGGCCAAGCATTCTTCCATAGTTTTGGGGTTTTTCCCATTTAACTTAGCGTGTAGCCGCCCTTCTCGTAGTCCTGCTATGAATGAGGCTACCAGAAATCGGTCATCCACATCAGCCACCTGAGTTGACTCCGCGTTAAACCTCTTTATGAATTGCAGAACCATTTCGTCGGATTTTTGCTTAATGGTGAGCAAATGGGTAATGTTCCTTTGAAACGGTCTAGCAGCAATAAACATGCTCATGAACTTCTTTGTCAAAACTGTAAAGCTTGTGTTAGATCTGGACGGTAACTTATTGAACCAGTCCCTAGCCCTTCCAGAAAGGAGTGCCGGAAAAGCTTTGCATTTCATTTCATCAGGGGCATTGTATAATTGCATATGCGCTATGTATTGATGCATATGATCATACGGGTCTCTGGTTCCGTCATACGGACTGATTTTGGGTATCTTAAAACCTCTGGGACAGGGGTATGCTTCAATGTGCTCTGCAAAGGGCGAAGCAAGATGAAATTCATCCTCTTCGTCTTCTAACATCGCATCCAACTCAGCTCTTGCAGCCTCATCAGCGTGACGGGCTTTGCTCTTAACAACTTGATCACTGGATTCTGCCACTTCCTTATGACCACTCCTGTTTTCTGAGGATAATTGCTTTTCTTCTCCAACAGCGTCTACCTTTTCCTTCCCTTTTCTCACACTTTCAAAAAGGACCTGAAAGTCTTCATCTCCCATTGTCTTTAAAGCATCCACTAGGAGTTGTTTCGCCATTTCCTTCGTACTGGATTGATCGTCTGGTTGCTTTTCCGGATTTTTCATTGGATTTTGATCTATATTTTCTTGATTACGCGAGGTCTCTGCGTGATTCTTCTCTTGTTGAGTTTTTTTTGATTTCATATCTGCTACTCTGTAATTCGTCACTAGAAGCAAAAATAGCCCTCCTTCTAGCGCCAATGATCGAGTCTGAATCAAGCTGATGAACAAAGCGGGTCTTTCTTACTCTCAGGATTATCTGAGAGAATAGTGGTTATTTTTCTTACGGGTGAACTTAATGAATAAGCTGCCACGTATCAAGTATATGCTTGGAATCAAGTCCAACCGTAGTTGAGCGATTATGGTGATAATGGGGCTAATGGGCGGTTATATCAACCCCCCACGCCTCACGTTCGGTCC
>JAOBSW010000806.1:0-149688 GCA_026214975.1 Gentiana macrophylla
AGCTAAAGCATATGATAATATTTACTCTAAAAGACAAATGTGAAATCGGGCTTTATTAAGTTCGACTCATCCCGATAGATGAGTGAAGATTACAAGCAAGCAAGAAAGCCTAACCACTCACGTCATAAACGAGAGGATAGCCATAACCCTAACCGATTTATTACATGTAATAGCTTTTAAGGTTGTCCGCATGCCACGGCCTATTGAGCTCGAAACCCTGTTGATTTTTAGGACGTAAGTCCTTTTTGATTTCCTGGCGACTGATAGGGGCCTTCCCGATTCGCGATAAGCTTTCGCTTTGTCATGATCCATACCTGTGGCCTTTCTGTTTCGAAGGACGAAGTCCCCGACCTTAAATGAATGGCCGCGGATACGCTTGTCGTGTTGTTGCTTAGCGATCTGCTTGTAGTTTACCAGCTGATGGTATGTCGCTAGTCTTTTCTCCTCCGCTAGATCTAGGTCGATCTGTTTGTTTAGTACATTGTCCGCTGGATCGGATACCGCAACCCTGATACTTGGGAGCGCCATTTCAATGGGAGTCATGGCTTCCGACCCATAAGTGAGAGCAAACGGTGTTTCTCCGGTGGGTGTTTTAATTGTGGTGTGAAGTGCCCATAATATGGCGGGCAACTCATCGACCCAACCGCCTGCTTTAGCCTTCTCACTCACACTCTTTTTGAGCATCTTGATTATATGTTTGTTGCCAGCCTCGGCTTGGCCATTATCATGGGGATATGCCACGGATAATTGCCAGTGCTTGATCTTGAATTCTTTGCAAGAATTTGAGAATTACTTCCTGAACCGTGGTCCGTGATCTGACACCGCTGCTCGTGGGATGCCAAAACGAGACCATATCTGGTCGTGTAAGAAGTAACCCACATCTTTTGCACCTATTTTGACCATAGGCTTGGCCTCGATCCATTTTGTGAAATAGTCCACAGCCACTATGATAACATTGCATCTGTCCCTTCCAGATGGGAATGGTCCAAAGAGGTCGAGTCCCCACATGTCGAAACGCCAAGGCGCGACCACAATGCTCTGTTCAACCGACGGTATTCTTGGGATGTCCGCATGTTTTTGGCACTCTGGACATTCTCTGACTAGCTTCTCTGAATCCTTAAGGATTGTCGGCCAATAATACCCCGCTATTATAACCTTCTGGGCCAAGGAGCGACTAGCGGGATGGCCCCCACACACTCCTTGATGAAGCTCGATAAGTATTTTCTTGCTTTCATCCTCTAGAACACACTGTAACAAAGGCTTCATGGCGGACAATCTGTAAAGCGTTCCGTCATTTATAACGCACTTGGCCGCTCTTTTTCTAAGTGCGCGAGATTTATCTGCCTCAGCAGGTAAGGTGCCCGATTCTATATAAGCTTGAATTTCATCAATCCAACATGGAGTCAGCATTGGTGCATCGATCTCCATGATTTCTGTTATTTTGACGGCGGTACCGCAAGATACACTATCATTATTGAAGGATCTGCAATTTCCTCCTCAAGAGATAGCTTATACAGATAATCTGCTCACTCGTTATCCTCTCTTTGAACTCTGATGAATTCGTAATAGTTGAAGGAGGCCCTCAATCTTCGGACAATCTCACCGAATTTTTTGAGGATGCCACAACGCGTCCCATAGTCCCCTGAGATTTGGTTGACGATGAGTTCAGAATCACAGTAGACTTCAACATTTTCCACTTTTAGCTCATTTGCAAGCTTAAGTCCGGCTATAACTGCTTCATACTCGGCTTGATTATTCGTGGCCGAGAACTCGAACCTTAGATATTTTTCGATTTCCTCTGAAGTCCCGGGTTACATTAAAATACCACCGGCCCCACAACCATTTCGACTTGATGCCCCGTCAACACATAGCTGCCAAAATTGATAGGGCTTATTCGGGGCCGCAGCGGGCCCAAGGGGTACAGGCGAACTTGGTTGTGGTGAGCTGAAACTTGTCTCAACAATAAAATCCGGCAATGCTTTAGCTTTGATAGCTTTCCTGGGCAGATACCGAATATTGAACTCAGTGATTTTGATAGCCCAACGGAGCAGTCGACCTGAAAGGTCGGGCCTATGTAATATTTGGCGCATTGGACTATCCGTTAAGACAATTATAGTGTGCGAAGTAAAGTAGCCCCTGAGTTTGTAGGCAGCGATAACAAGCGAGTACGCTAATTTTTCAACATTAAAATAGCGACTCTCCACCGGACTGAGAGCCTTGCTTACATAATCAATGGGGTTTTGGAGGGTTCCGGCCTCCTTGACAAGAACAGCGGCAACAGCCCGGTCCGAGGCCGCTTGGTACAAAAACAAGACATATCCTTCTACAGGGCTAACCAAAAGAGGTGGCTTCCCTAGATACTCCTTCAAAGTTTGAAACGCCTGCGAGCACTCTGCACTCCACGGAAAGGTCTTGTCACCTTTGAGTATTTTGAAGAAAGGGAGACATTTCTCTGCCGATTTTGAGATGAAGCGACCCAACGCGATGATTCTGCCATTGAGCCTCTGAACTTCTTTGATGGTCGTGGGTTCTTGCTTGTCGAGAAAAGCCTGTATTTTTTCTGGATTAGCCTTGATGCCGCGACGATTAACCATAAACCCGAGTAACTTGCCTGCCTGGACACCAAATGTACATTTGGACGGATTGAGTTTCATTGACTACTTGAAGACATTACTGAAGGTTTCCTGGAGGTCGACGGCGTGACTGTCACCTTTAGACTTGACAACCATATCATCTATGTAAGCCTCCATGTTTCTTCCAATCTACGAACTGAAAACTTTGTTGACCGTCCTCTGATAAGTCAAACCCGTATTTTTCAGCCCGAAGGGCATCATCTCATAGTAGTATAGGCCCCCAGTAGCTCTGAAAGCCGTTTTTTCTTTGTCGGGCTAAGCCATCCGTACCTGATGGTACCCCGAATATGCGTCCAAGAAGCTCAAAGTTTCAAACCCGGCAATAGAATCAACTAACCGATCAATCCTTGGAAGTTGATAAGGATTTTTCAGACATGCTTTGTTGATGTCCGTGAAGTCGACGCACATTCTCCACTTACCGTTGTGTTTTTTCACCATCGCCACATTCGCTAACCATGTGGGATATGCTAGCTCCTTTATTATTCCAGCTTGAAGAAGCTTTCCGTCCTTTACCTTAACCGTAGCCTCTTTTTCGATTGTAAATTGCCGTGCTCGATGTTGTATTGGTTTAAATGTAGAGTCGACGTTGAGATGATGTAGGGCGACGTCGGCCTCAACTCCTCTCATGTCCTTCACTACCCAGGCGAATGCATCTAGGTTTTCCTTGAGTAACTTAACCAAAATTTCTTTCTCTGAAAGACTCAGCCGAGCCCCTACCTTGATCTTCTGGTCGGGGTATTCGTCGTTAATGATTACCTCGACCAATTCATCCTCCGCTGTGAAGTTGGGATCATCCCTGACTTGTAAAGTCTCACATTCCACTTTGACAGGCGAAGGTTCCCCAACTACCCTGATCATGTTGATGTTCTCCATGTCATCGGGCTGCTCGATGCGGGCTCTCTTGTACCCAGTCCTCATCGCGGGCTCACTGATCGACGTTCCGATCCTATTCCCGACGTAAAACTTTGCCCGGTGATGTGGGATAGAAGTGACCATTTGAAACTGCTTCAACGCTGGTGTTCCGATTTTCATGTTGTATTTCGACTGGAGATCGACCACAAGAAAAGTTACATTTTCTATTCGGAAGGGTTTGTAATCCCCCATCTGTATGTCCAGGTCGATGGCCCCTTTGACTTGTATTCTATGATTGGTGAAGCCCTCAAGGGTGCCATTATGTGGCCTCAGGTTGGAGTCAGCGAATCCCAGCTCTTTGAAGCAGTTGTAATATAAGATGTCTCGACATGCTCCCGTATCGATCATTACCCGATTGACGCATGCCCGATTGATTACCATTGATACGCAAAGACACATGTCTTCTACATTTACGGAAGTCACCAGCTCGCTTCGGGTAAAAGCAAGGGGTTGCTCGTTCCCACACAGGATAGCTGGCTTCTCCACGTGTTTGTTTATAGAGCCGATGCGGCTTTTGATTTGATTATTGCTGGGAGGAGTTTCCGTGATCATTCGGATCTGCCTATCATACTGGCGGGCTTGTTGATTCTTTCTGTCCGGCCCCCAGCATATCTTTTGTATTGATCGTGGTTACCGTGAGCGAGTAGCTTTTTTATTGCTCGCTTGAATTGTATGCATTCATCTGTGGTGTGACCCTTGTCTCTGTGATATCCGCAATACTTGGTAGTGTCGCGGCGTGCATCCGGAACCATAGGGTAAGGCTCGGGGATCTCGTCCCTAATTTCATTAAGCATCTGAGTGTATGAGATTCTGAGAGGTGTGAAGTGTTCTTTCTTAAACCTCTAGGGCTTTTTACCATCCCTTTCACAATTTCTGCGGCTATCTCAGGGCGGACTACGCTCGGTCCTCTATTTGCCCTTGCTGGACAAAGACGCTCCTTCGTTTCCTACAGTGGCGATATATTTTCTTGTTGAACTCAGCATCTCTTGTAAGTTCGAGGGTGGAGTCAGAGCGAAGTAGGATTTCAGATAACCAGGATTCAGCCCTATTTCAAAATTTCTCATCATGATTTTGTCCGCTAAACCCCTTGTCAATTAATACACTTTGTAAAACCGTTCGTAGTAGCTGCGGGTACCCTCATTTTCCCCCTGTCGTACCTCATGCAGGTCGATATGTGTCTTTTTCGGCCCTCCCACTGACTTGAACTCTGATATGAATTTGTTGATCAGATCATCCCAAGATAAATTGAACCCGGAGGAAGACCGCGGACCCACGATGCCGCTCTATCCTGCATGGACCCCACAAAAGCTATACACCACGCCTCACTGCTAGGCGTGCACAAACTGATCTTGCTTTGGAAAGCTGAAAGCCAATCTAAAGGATCCGTAGCTCCATGATTGTTGGTGAAATTTGAGTAGTGAGTGCCCCCTCTTGGAGCCGCTTTCAAGATGTTGGGGTGGAGGACACTGGTACCCCAAGTCGGATTTACTTTCGTTCCCGCCCTACCCTTCTGCAACTCCTCTATCTGTTTTCTCATTATACACATCTCATCCCAATTTTCTGGGATAGGTGGGAGCGGGGTGTAACTTTCCTCGGCATGTGACACTCATTGCCCCTCTACACGGTGCGGACCTGTCGAGGATTTTTAGGTCATCCTGGGGCTGCACTGCGATCGTCGACCACGGGCCCTAGACGAACTAAAGCGGATTTCCCCCCTTTTGGTATTGAGGTGGCATGTCTGCTTTCTTCTCTTTCTGTCCGCTGAGGTTGGTTCGTTTTATGCGAATGTAGAGGGGGTTGCACCTTTGTTGGTGCGGGCAGAGGGAAGATAAACTTGCGGATGGTTTGGGGAGGTAGACCCTCCACAATAAGTAGCATGTTACTCCATGTGTTCTTGAAGAGCTTTTGAGTGAGAACTTTGCTGTGGGGGCGCTCCCCCCTGCTAAAACAGCCTCTTGTTCATCATTCGGATTAGGGATCCCAATGATGCCTTTCCTTTTGTTTTTTCTAAGTGCCGCCTCATGTATTTTGCGAGCTCGGGTCCTTTCTCTGATGTAGGCCCGCATATCGTGAGGTCATGTCTGGCATCGGCCCCATCAGACATGACCCTCATGCTCGCCTCCCCACGTGACATGTTCGCTCCACGTGGAGGGCCTTGATTGCATGCCTTAGTCGGTGTAGCAGGTATCATGTTTTTCCCGCCAGTCATGATTTGA
This sequence comes from Gentiana macrophylla, assembly GCA_026214975.1. Taxonomy (NCBI): domain Eukaryota; kingdom Viridiplantae; phylum Streptophyta; class Magnoliopsida; order Gentianales; family Gentianaceae; genus Gentiana; species Gentiana macrophylla. The sequence continues at coordinate 5,762 of JAOBSW010000806.1, forward strand.
CTAAGATATTTTGCTGATATGGATACCCTCCAAGCTCCCAAATTGACACTTTTTCCAGATGACTTTGATAGCCAAATGTTTTTTGTGTTACTTGAGGATCTGAAACTGACTAGAAGTGTATATACAAACCTGGGTATTGAGAGGGACTTGTGTGCGAGTTTGCAGACGGTGTTGAAGATGTTCATGCAAGTTGAGCCGCTTCTGATGAGTTTACCAAATTCCTTTCACCGGCGACGCCGTGAATCGTCTTTGCGGTGGAGCAAATGATCCTAAGAAGCTGAATGATGATGAGTTTCCCGGTAACGGAGCCAACTGATATTGCGGTGAATACCAGATTTGTGGTAATAGATATATTTTGTGGATATATGGCTATGTATGTGTGATTTCTCCGGGGAGAAGGTGGCGGATAATAAGAACTCAACTGTCGGATTGATGCTTATGAGGGTAAACACGAGTGATTCGACGAATTGACAGAGTAGCTATGTTTGTATTAGGTCTTGGCCTCTTTTCTATTACGATCCCATATATATAGGCTAGGACTAAATCGGTCGACTAAGTCGGTCTACTGTTCATAATAAGATAATTAAATGGATATGATTAAAGATAATCATATAAATAAATACAAGTGGACCGGCCAGCTGTATGGATAAGTATGGCGGGCAGCGGACTCGTTTGTAGGTCGGACTCATCTTTGCCTTAGCTTGATATCATCTTGTCCATATGGGTAGAAATCACATAGAGTGCAGGGGTCCGGCTTACGGCCAGCGGACAGGATCCAGCTTTTGGTTAGCGGACAGGACCCGGCTTACGAACGGCGGGTAGGATCCGGCTTAGGAATTGTAGACTGAGGGATAGAAGCCCAAGATCTGTTATTGGGCTATGAAAATAGGCCAAATCTAGATGAACAGGGCCACAATCCAGTTCGGGTATATCAGTTATTTACTTATATGCCCATAAACACTTTTCATATCCTAGTTGCAATCTAATCTTTTCAGTTATTTGCTTTGTAATTGTGCTACCTATTATTAGCGATCACAAACTAGAAGACCATCTGTTTGAAGGACCACCTGGACGATCTGACTTAGGAAATCATTCTGGTTTTGGAAATCTTTCTCGCAATTCAGAAACCTTATTGGATCAATCGCTCATGAGATGGCTATTAAGCTTTATGACAGAGCATGCTCTACTACTACTCGAGGTAGTAAGGTGCTATATTACAATGCCAAATTTTGGGAACTAGCTTGTTTAAGTCAGTTAGAGGCTAAGATGTTGAAGTATAAAAATGCCTTGACCAAGGCATCAAAGGGATCCAAATATATAGCTGATTTCTTGGTATAAATGAAGTCATATTCTGATAAAGTAGCCTCAATTCGTTATCGTATAACCAAGTTTGAGTTAATCCTTGTCCCACTATGAGGCCTAGACAAAGAGTATGAGTCCACTATTATTAATATTACCTCTAAGTTAGATCCATGACTTGGCCTAAAATTCAATCTCAGTTGTTGACCGATGGAAGTTTCATTGCTCGTTTGAACCCTGGATCTTCTTTTTTTGCTACTTTTCCTTTTGTTATTCTGGCCACGGTTGGTTCAAATACTTCTAAAGAACAATTCCCTTTTATTTCAACACAGACCTAGAGCTGGAATAGACAAGTGACGGTTGCAAAACCCCGTGTTTCATGTAAGGGTAAAATAGTTATCTTGGAATTTACTCGTTATTATTAAATTATTTATTCAAATATCATAATGACTTATGGAAAAGAAAAGTATTATACTAATTAAAAATAGGAAATATTAGGTTTTAGTCCGTTTTCCGCCCTGTATATAAATTTTAATCCAGTTTGTATTTTTTTGTTGATTTAAGGACAAAATAATTTCGTTCGGACTAAACTACCCCTACTAACACAAATGTCTCAGTATCGAGAGCATGATCTATCTTTTCAACAGGCATACTCGTACAGCTAAGATGCCATTGGAAATGCCTTCGTTGAGCTTCTCAATCACCTTCAACGAAGTAGGATCGAGCTCGAATGTTGTTGCTATGGATCCAAGGTCTAGATTCTGGTCTTCCCAAACCGCAAATTGAACTAATTTCGCTAGTGATGGGGAAAAGTGATAGATTGCTCTTGAAGAACTTCGGTCGTCATCTCCATTGAAGATGGGTTGAAGAAAAGCAAGTAACTTGGGTCGATTGCTTGTTGGGAAAACCGTAATCGCGACTTCGACTTTGAACGGTGAGTTCTAACCAATTTCATACGCTATTACTTAATTGTGAATCTGTTAATTGGACTTCTAAGTTTCGGATTTGTTTAGTTTTAAAAGGAAAATGATTTTGGGGAAAAGGTGAACACAAATTTATTTTTGCAGAAGAAAAGCTTTTGCAGCTAAAGTTCGTAATGATGAAGTTCCGAAAATTGAACATGGATTTGGATATTTTAAGCTTTATTCTGCTTTTTGGATTGAATATAAGTAGTACCAAAGATACTGTTTTTATGGCTTTGCTAGTCCTAAAAGGTCTAGGAGGGATGGAAAACCGGAAACTAAAAGAACGCTTGAAGATGTAAGATCGGATGAACGAGACCATTTATCTGGGGATCAGAAGCACCACCGAAGACTGCAAGATGCTGTACCTCTTGAGGCTCCATCAAAAGAAGTTTCTAAGGAGGAAGTAATAACGAACAAAGAGTCCGATAAAGCCGCCCATTCAAACCGTGAAGGACAAAAATATACTTCAGATCCTACAGAAGTGCCTCGATCCCGATCCTTCTTCCAGGCATGTTGTTTATTACTAATCTTAGTATGCATCTGTTAGTATGCCATTCCATCTGCTGTATTGATTTGATCATCTGATAGCTTGAGTTTATTTCGTGTAAACATCAACGTGTGAATCACTGTAGGTTCGTCAAGTAAATCTACAATTTTAATCAGCATTTAATTGTTATTTATATTAACGAATATTGATTCTCTTAGGTGTGGTATTAGATTCCTGCTACTGGGTTACTTAATAAGCTATATTAGAGAGAAGTGTTTTTTTGTTGTTGTTAATATTCACACTTGGCCTTTAATCCCTTTATTGATATCATATTAGCTGCTGTATTATAAATTACGACTTTGATTAATACAGGAAGATCATCGATCATTTGCTAGTGTTACTTTGTTAGTGTGTTACTTTGTTGGTGTGTTACTTTGTTGAGAACAAAAATAGACTAGTGTGTTACATTGTTGGTGTGTTACTTTGTTGAGAACAAAAATAGACTAGTGTGTTACTACAAAAATAGACTAGTGTGTTATTTTGTTGAGGACAAAAATAGACTAGTGTGTTACTTTGTTGGTGTGTTACTTTGTTGAGAACAAAAATAGACTAGTGTGTTACTTTGTTGGTGTGTTACTGTGTTACTGTGTTGCTTTCTTGAGAACAAAAATAGACTAGTGTGTTACTTTGTTGGTGTGTTACTTTGTTGAGAACAAAAATAGACTAGTGTGTTACTTTGTTGGTGTGTTACTTGGTTGGTGTGTTACTTTGTTGGTGTGTTACTTTGTTGAGAACAAAAATAGACTGGTGTGTTACTTTGTTGGTGTGTTACTTTGTCGGTGTGTTACTTTGTTGAGAACAAAAATAGACCGGTGTTACTTTGTTGGTGTGTCTTTGTTGGTGTGTTACTTTGTTGGTGTGTTACTTTGTCGGTGTGTTACTTTGTTGAGAACAAAAATAGACTGGTGTGTTACTTTGTTGGTGTGTTACTTTGTCGGTGTATTACTTTGTTGAGAACAAAAATAGACTAGTGTGTTACTTTGTTGGTGTGTTACTTTGTTGAGAACAAAAATAGACTAGTGTGTTACTTTGTTGGTGTGTTACTGTGTTACTGTGTTACTTTGTTGGTGTGTTACTTTGTTGAGAACAAAAATAGACTAGTGCGTTACTTTGTTGGTGTGTTACTTTGTTGAGAACAAAAATTGACTAGTGTGTTACTTTGTTGGTGTGTTACTGTGTTACTTTGTTGGTGTGTTACTATGTTACTGTGTTACTTTGTTGGTATGTTACTTTGTTGAGAACAAAAATAGACCAGTGTGTTACTTTTTTGGTGTGTTACTTTGTTGAAAACAAAAATAGACTAGTGTGTTACTTTGTTGGTGTGTTACTTTGACTAGTGTGTTACTTTGTTGGTGTGTTACTTTGTTGAAAACAAAAATAGACTAGTGTGTTACTTGGTTGGTGTGTTACTTTGTTAAGAACTAAAATAGACTAGTGTGTTACTTTGTTGGTGTGTTACTTGGTTGGTGTGTACTTGGTTGGTGTGTTACTTTGTAGAGAACGAAAATATACTAGTGTGTTACTTTGTTGGTGTGTTACTTTGTTGAGAACAAAAATAGACTAGTGTGTTACTTTGTTGGTGTGTTACTTTGTTGTTGAGAACAAAAATAGACTAGTGTGTTACTTTGTTGGTGTGTTACTTTGTTGAGAACAAAAATAGACTAGTGTGTTACTTTGTTGTTGTGTTACTTTGTTGGTGTGTTACTTTGTTTAGAACAAAAATAGACTAGTGAGTTACTTTGTTGGTGGGTTACTTTGTTGGTGTGTTACTTTGTTGAGAACAATACTAGACTAGTGTGTTACTTTGTTGGTGTGTTACTTTGTTGAGGACAAAAATAGGCTAGTGTGTTACTTTGTTGGTGTGTTACTTTGTTGATAACAAAAATAGACTAGTGTGTTACTTTGTTGGTGTATTCTTGTGTTCTTTGTGTTACTTTGTTGAGAACAAAAATAGACTAATGTGTTACTTTGTTGGTGTGTTACTTTGTTGGTGTGTTACTTTGTTGAGAACAAGAATAGACTAGTGTGTTACTTTGTTGGTGTGTTACTTTGTTGGTGTGTTACTTTGTTCCTTTGTTGGTGTGTTACTTTGTTGAGAACAAAAATAGACTAGTGTGTTACTTTGTTGGTGTGTTACTTTGTTGAGAACAAAAATAGACTAGTGTGTTACTTTGTTGGTTACATTGTTGGTGTGTTACTTTGTTGAGAACAAAAATAGACTAGTGTGTTACTTTGTTGATTCAAATGGTTATGTTTGTGTTTTTTTGTCTTTAGAAAATTGGTGGAGCCTAGATTCTCTATTGATGAAGCCGAGCCGATGCTATTTGATGCATTTTCTGCTTCATACATCTTTCATGGAGTTTGATGTGGTGCGGGTTTGAAGGATGAAGGTCCATAGATGGTAAAACATTTCGCTTTTGTCTTTGATAACTTGAAGAATGTTTTAGTTTCATTAATATGCTTTTTGATTACATCCAATAGTATTAGGTTTTTATTCTCTTGATTACCCCGGAGTTGCATCTCCATAATGTTTTCATAGATTGTTTCTTTAGGATATGAAGCATTTTTTTTGATAGATTGTTGTATTATGCAATGTTAATGATGATATTTTGGATGTTAATAAAATGTGTCACTGTTGCTGTGTCACTTTATTCTTGTGTTATGTTATATTCTTTGTCATCTTTATTCGCATTCGTGTCATCCTTTATTCTTTATTCTTTGTATTCTTTATTCTTGTATTCTTGTAAAAGCTGCGATAAAATTCGGCTTTCAAATACTATGTCGAAAATGTATCAAACGTGGTCTCAAATTGAAGATAAAAAAAATTATGAATCTTGGTGAAACAATTTTGATGATCGGTGTTTAAATCAAAATTTACGGTCGTTTATGTTAAAAAAACGCTCCGGTTAATGTAAATGTTTTTTCGTCTTTCAAAATATACGTCGGAAGGATATCGTGTTTGGGCTCAAATTGAAGAGCAAAAAAATATGAATTTTGGTGAAAAAATTTCGACGATCGGAGTTTTAAATGAAAAGTTACAAGTGTTTGAAAAAAAAAAAAAAGAAGAAGAACAGCAGCATCAGCGTTCAAGACCAACTTTCATATACATTTTTACCTTCAAACCTGAAGCGCGTGATTACAGGGTTAATTTTGTCCGTATCAAATTTTTTTGTCCTTTTTGCAACTAAAAAAAAGAGTGTGTCCTATTTATTTATTTTGTAAATATTTTTGTCCTTTTGCCTCAATCCCCCTTAAAAATATCTTTAATTAAATATCTATTAAGAGGTAAAGAGATTCCTCGATTAATGTATACGGTTGTTTTTAATTAAATTTCTTTTACAATGCTTTCTGCAAATTTGGTAATCGGAATTTCGGAAAAAATAAAATGCACGTGGGGCAAGGATACTTGGTAAACAGAGAAAAACTGGAGCAAACAGGCACATTTGTGTGTTGTCCCGACATATGCTCTCGGGAAAGTGGCCCAGGTGGGTCCTGCCCGGTCGGTTCGGCTCATTTTTTGTTTAACGTGTATTTAATGTATCTGCAATTTGTTTATGATCATTTCAGTTTCTGCATGATGCCTATAGTAGTTCAGGGATATGATGGAGTTGGGTGTTTATGAGTTGGCATTTATATGAACGAAGTAGCACGGTTTAAGGTAATGTAAGACCACGAAGCAGCACGCTATAGCTTGGTGTACCAACACGTATGATACGCCAAAACCGCAAAAGAGTCAACGGATCCACATTGGGCATGTACATATGCCCATAAAGGATAGGGTCATCGGCCCAACTAGTCCGCACCGACATATGTTCTGATGGCCGGGTATAATCCACCGCTGCGCCGTACGCTTTACGATTCTTATCATTGTCTAGGAAACGGGCGTCGATTAGCAAAGCCTTCAACCCATCACATACAACACGGTATGAAGCACGGGGGGCAGTCAGTCCGCCATCCAGCCATCCAGCCATCAATCCGCCAGCTCGGGTCAAGCCCGCTTATCAAGGCCAACAGAGTTCAGACACGACGATTACAAGATGAGGACACTAATAAATGACTAAGTATCAATCTCGCCTTCTCAGAGGCTGCCTCGAAAGCTCTGTAGATTAATTATGTCTTGTCATATTTTAATTACCATAATTAGAAACTCACGCCTATAAATAGCGGCACATGTAACACAAAAAGAGGATCGATTAATACAAAAAGCAGATACACTTTAGCGATTCGTCGACAACGAGCTCACCTCTTTATTGTTCTTCAAGTCTTCATATCACATCCATAAATTTCTTGAGCACCGCCGTGCACCACCGGCAAAACCATAAACATTATGTTACGACCCTAATCCGGACACCGAGCACTTAACCGGAAAAATATTCCCGACACATATATAATAAATATAAATCGATTATATACGTGAGCCTGACAACATCAATAACAGAGAACAAGCGGAAAAGGAAAACATAGACTCAGGAAGCTTTAAAGCTTATTACAACGACTGACAAGTAACACAGACTGCAACTAAAACAACATCCGAAAAGGGTATAATACACAAGATTGAATATTCATTCAACTAATACAACTCTTTCTTTACAAACCAAAGGTACAACAATCTCAATCTGTTACAAAAGGATAAGGAAAGATTTTATATCATTAATACAACGAATTAAGAGAAAGATATACTTCCACAGCTGCAACTTCGGGAATCACTCTTAAGCAATCTCGAACTCAAATTATAATAAAACCACCTTCTCGGGGTGGGGAAAACAACATACTAAAAGGATAAGTACAAACGTGCTTAGTAATTGGTAGAAGCATCGAATCTACACATGCAATGTATATCACCGGGTTATCATTAATAATAATAATAATATCATAGGGCAAGTCAAACAAACATAATAACACATATGTTTCACTCGCTCATATCACTCTACTAGTCTCACTTGTAGACACAACCAAATAAGACATTTGTTACATATTGATATCATCGGAAATATCACGGGTTCATTATCAAGCGTATGAAGTGAATGTCTGGAATGATTAGAATGATTTTCACGGTGAAAGGAGGTGGATATGATGAACAATATGAAGTTTCCAGTGACGGACACGTTTAATATGAATGCGGACACGTTACTCGACAAATTGGCAGAGTAGCTCTGCTTGTATTCAATTATCGATACTTTTATGGGTTACAATATGCCTCTATTTATAGACGGATCACTAATGACGAATAAGCTAATTGCGACAAGACATATAAATGATAAGAAGATCGGACACTCATGTTTGTTGGTCTTCATGCCGTCCTCTTGATCGTACAATCAGCCTTGCATTTGTCAACGTCAAGTAAAGATCATGTTTGCCTGATGGATGCAGGCACGTTCTGTGTAACCGGACTGCGGACTGGAGGCAGCGTGTTCGGCCCCTTGCCTTGATCCTGCGCAAGGCGCTTTGGAGAGATGACTTGAAGATCGGCTTACCGCCAGGTGAACTGGCGGCGAAGGTGGTCTTGGATTGAAATTTGACAGTGGACTCGGATCCTTAACGGGTTTGACGGATCATGTTCGGGTTTGGTATATCAATGCCCCCCTACTTCATGCCTTAACTGTTCACTAAAGTTAGGCGGGGAGTAGAGATGTAAGCGCCTCCATATACTGCAGCCATGTAAGCTCCGTTAGAGTAGTGATGATGATTATGGTAGTATCGGGGCTTAGATCAATTATCCTGACGTGATCGTCTTGCCGAGAGGTGCTGTGCATGTAGGGCGGACAGGATTTGAACCGAGTTGAGAGATTGGCAGGTTAAGCAACTTTATGGTATAAAGCGACTCGTTGCAGGGTGTTGCGCTATGAAGCGGACAAACATGAACGATGCGCTATTAAGCGGACAGACTTGAAGCCGTAAGAGGTTATAGCGATTTGCCATTATTCGAGGCGTGACCTCGGTTTCGTAACTGACGCGACGGTTGACATGAAAGGTCGGGTGTTCTGATTGCCTGAAGATTTCCTCCATAACTACATCAGTTATCTGATTTGAATTTCAAATTAAAAGGTGCGATGGCTCGTTTCCCGGGGTGCCTATATAAAGAAGCAACCCATAACCTAAAAACACTTTTCGCACTTTTCGCTTTCTCATGGCTTAAATCTCCGGCGACCCTTTGAAGAATCCGAGCGTTTTAAGAAGATTATGGTGGAGTGGTAGCACTTTCCAATTGAAATAAGCAATTTTCCGGCAATTTTTGAATTTTCCGGCCAGTCTTCAAACCTTCAACCCAGAAAGATCCTCGGATTCTAGGTAAACCTCAATTTTCTTCTATTTTTGTTCTTGTAAGTTGCTTCGTGCTGTAAATGCTTGCTAAATGTATAGATTTTCAACCATTTTATTGAGGTTTGGGCAGATTTAAAATAATTTTCTCCTACTTGCATTTTGAACTCAAACCGTCACTTGAGACGCCTTTGGAAAGGTGGTACCTTTTGTAGATGTTTGAATTTGTCTTTCGAATTGTTCTCAATGTGTTTAGATTTCACGTTACTTTGATTGCCTGAAATTTTGAGCCTTTACTCCTCCTTTTGATTCCCTTGGTGGTGTTTAAGCTTTAGTTTCGTAAGTTTTGGCGGGGAAACAGAAAGTCGAGGTGTCAAAATAAGCGGACACGCTTTCGGCCCAACTTCCCTTGTGTTTTTCAGGATGTCCTCTGAACGCACTCCTAGTGACGATGAAAACAGAGAAGCTATGAAGTATGGGCCCGACGATGTGGACCCTGGCGAACAGGTTTTAATGGAATTCGTAGCACAACTTGAGACTGAATTATCCAAATAAGAGGCTCTGAAGACTTCTCGATAAGATCTGCTTCGCCAAGGTAAGGCTTTTTTGAGTGAGATGGCGGCCCGAGCAGGTCGAGGGAAGCAAGCTAAGGAGAAGAATCCCCGGCCTCCGAAACAGTACACGGTTGAAGGATTTGATGAGCTCAAAAACCAGAAGGCCTTTGATAAGGAATCGCAAAGCAGTGGTTGTGAGAGGGATAGGACTAGCCAGAGGTTTTGTTGTCGATCCCCAAAGGATTATATCTTTCTTCATTACGATCATTTTATGGTCGGGTTCCGACCACCCTTTGACCTTTTCTTGGCGAGTTTTATGACAGTTACAAGAACCCTTCCTTGCGATCTTTCTCTCGGGTTAACGAGAGTTTTGGTAGGTTTCATCATCGTGTGCCGATTGTCCGGCGGTGAGCCCAGTCTGCCCATTTTCAATTATTTCTACACCCTATCTAGGCTTAATAAGAGGGGACAGCTAGGTCCGCAAAGGTGTGATTTTCAACTATTCTTTGATCTTTCGGAGAAGGTCTCCGGTTGGAACACCTGATGTATGCGAGTGAAGTCGAGTGTTTGATGGCCGCTTTAGAATTTTTGGCTAGTCTTATCAATTACAGTGGAGATCAAGATGTATAAAGAGCAAGACGATGATAAGAAGTTCATCCAACGAATACAAAATACTTTGGGGTTCAATGAAAATCCTCTCTATCGAAATGGACTTTTCGGTTTATGGGCTCTCTTGGGCGTGACCGAGCTATTTAGTCGGGCCGCTGGAATCCTTAGGTCCGAGGTTAGAGAGCCATTGGTTAGAGTTGAGCCCCTGCCTTGTGATTCAAATTGGTACCCTGAATGTCATCATGCTGCGTGCTTCCCCTCACAGTGTGTCGTATGTAAGGGCGATCCTGAGAAATGTGATGAGTTGGGTAAAAACATTTTCTGTGTGTAATTAGCTTTATTTTTCCTGCTCTTGTTAATATGATCGCTATCTGTTTCCATAGTGATATATGTATTAACATACTCTTTAATCTGCAGATATGCCGAATGTTAACCGTATCCGCAAGAAAGTCCCCGATAAGCAGACCATCGGCGAAGTTGAGAGGGCAAGACAGCTTACGGCAATAAAGAGGAGTGAGATGCCCAATATTCCTCTGGTTATCCCGGAGGAAGCCGTGCCCGAATCCAAAAATCAATGGGAAGAATATGGCCGATTCTAGTAGTGGCACCCTGCAACTCGCTGGCATGAATAGGAAAGAGACCCTTGTGATTGATGAGGACATCGAAGAGGCTGATCTGAAGAAATCTAAAGTTCCATCCCAGCCAAAGGATCATCCTGCTGTGAAGGGCAAAGTGGTGGCCGAAGCGGCCAAGAAGACCCTGCATCAGATCATCATCGCCGCCTAACATTCAATCGGTGGATCGAAGCGCCACGTGCGGCCACGCTCGCCCGGTCCACCTATGGTCGCGTACCTTGGTTGTCCGAGGGTTTCACACTACTGAAGACGGAGGCCGAGGCTGTGATCTTAGCCGACGCTATTGCTTTGGTTCCTCAATTACGGAACTTAAAGTTAGACGGCCTAGATGAGGTGGTGATGGCGATCGGGAAAGGAATTGGTTCTCACATGGTGCTGAGGGATCGATTGAGTCCCTCAAAGGGCTTCTCGCAGAGGCGCCAAGACTTAGTGGGTGTGGTGGCATGCTCATTTGCTCCGGTTAGTCAATACTTGTATAAATTTCCTTGATTCCTTTCCTATTTCATTTGTTATTGTTCTCTCCTGTATTTTGTAGTTGAACGCTTCCATTCCCAGATCGATCGGGCACAGCGAGATGGAGCGAGACTTGGTCAAGGCCCAGAGAAGGTGGAACAGCTTGAAGGAAATGTTTCTGAGCTAAATCTAAAAGCTGGGACCGCGGCGAGCGATCTTGAAGCGTTGAGGAAGAAATGCCAAGATGAAATTGAGGCCACAGAGATAGCTGTCACGGATTTTTATTAACAAAGCAAACAAGTAATAAATATTTATAAATCCGATTTCCCTCAAGTATAAGGATCGTAGTATAGAGGTTGATACCGGGTCGATCTTACGGGGAACTGGCGATTGCTAACCCTAGTTTTTGTCTAACTAAATTATGTCACGAAAAACTAATCTAAACAGCGGATAAAACTAAACTAAACTGAAAATAAAACTAGACAGATGATATAGTCCAAAGCTAGGAAGAATACGGGTTGCGAACCTTTAACTAAACTAATCTAAGATGCAAATAAAAGTAAACTAACTAAACAAATTCAAGTTTTTAAGGATTTAAATTAAATGTATAACGAACAAACGAGGATTGATCCACCTATCCAACAAGCATTGATTCCCTATCTCGATTATATTGTGGTTTTTATCTAAGTTGTGATTTACCTTATCTAAATATGAACCCTAATTCCTTAGAAAGTTCATCTATTAATCCATTATCTTCCAATGCAAGATTAACGCGTTTTCTAACCAAAGGTGTAAACTTTATGTTTATAATCTAGCAATTAAACCTATTAACTTCCGTTAAGATAGATTCAAATACTATTCCTATTCATGGTGATCTGGTTTATAAAGATTTCCATCAACAATAAACAATCGACACATGCATATCTTCCGATATAAGAGCAATTAAACATAATAAACATGAATAAAGAAACAACCTTTAATAAAAACTCACAGTACAATCGATGAAAACGAAATCAACAGTTGTTGGATGGCTTCACAATACTCGTTTGATGAAGCCCTTAGCTTCTGAACATCCTCAGCAACTCAAAATTGCCGAAACAGTGCATAAAAAGTAGCTAATTTAATCTAAATCTAAAGTGCATAAACACGGAATGAAAGGAAGAAAAAACGCAGCCTAAAGCCGCCCTTTAGGTTTAGGGTTTGAATAATGAATATATGGTCTCCCATATGTGGAGAAAACAGCTGCTATATATAGAGTTTTGAGTCGGTTTCACTAAGTCGGCCGACGGACGCTCGTCCGCTCTAGCGAACGCCCGTCCAAATAAATCTGGATCGCTTGACGCGCGCCGTTAAATGCGGCGTCCAAACTCTCTATATCAAAAATCGCACCACTGGGCGCCCGTACGCTCTATCAAACGCCCGTCCACTCGGGGTGGACTCGACGGCGCTCGTTAATTTGGATCGAATTTTGACTTCTTGATCTTTATCTCTTTTTCCTCTATCTCATTCCGTCATTATCTCTTTTATCATCAATTAACTCGAACTTAATCAACTTTTGATCATCTCTTGAGCCTCAAACATGTATCTATAACACATAAAAACATCGCAAAATGTAATAATGTCCAAATAATCATAAAATCATAATTAAAGTACCAAAATCAACCAATATTGCGAATAACTTATTTAAAACCTCATTTACTCAATATTTCCGTTAGACACTCGTTTCTCATGCAAATTAATACAAATACGGGGGAAAACACCATAGAATATAGCGTTATAAATCGTATAAATTCACCCTTAACAACTCCCCCACACTTAAGCTTTTGCTCGTCCCGAGCAAAACAAAACAAGATAAAGGCTCGGGAAAAATATAGACATCTCAGACAATATAGCATAGATCCAATAAATCAGAAGTCCACCACTGTGTGTGTGCAAAACCATAGAAAACTTCCACTAAATCCAAACTTGAGAAACTTAAAAGCAAAACTAGCTAATACCCCCTCGTAGACTAGCGATAAATGACACTCATAAGGTGTACCCTACCAACGTGACATATCCCGAAAAGGATGATAGAATACATCTAGGGCCTTTCTGAAATACTCAGAGGATAATCCCTACAGCATTTCTATCAGTTTATACTGGGGATAAGATAGACGATAACTCAGTCTTTCTTCTAACTCATACCACTTCTTTATAAGTTGATTTAACTTTCTCACTTTTAAACACACATCAGAATGAGATGTTGCCCTGTCATAGCAGAATAGGATATTCGAGATATACCCTACCTTACTCCAATCATAAGGCAGCTTTTTCTGACTATCGTGAGCTTTTAATCATCATAGTGGTATAGGACATACGTGGTATACCCTATCGCACTCAAATCATCGACTAGCTTTCGACACACCCAATTAATTCATATATAATTCAACTTTTTCATTTGACAATAAGTTACGTGTTACTTATCACATTCAAACCTCAAATATTCACAGTATAACATACTTCGGATCTAAATACAAACTATCATAAATCTCAAGATATATACGTAGCACTAAGCACATGACTTATAAGAAAATCAGAAATCACTCGTCCAAAAAGGGGTATAACTTTATAAATTAGCTCATCGTTCACTATGGCTCGTGAAAATTAGATCTCAGGTGAAACAACTAACTTATCAAACATATGATATATAGCATCAATGACTATAAAAATAACGAACATTGAATTGAATTGCCTACTCGGGACAAAACAAAAAACAAAAGTGTCGAAATTTTTTGAAAATTCTAGCTCATTTTGCATAGAAACATAACGAATTAAGCAAATGTATAGATACATATCAAATCATTCCCTCCCCCACACTTAAAGATCAACATGTCCTCATGTTGTGCAGAACAATAGAAAAGGTAAAAGACTTAGCTGATTTAAACCGATACACGACTCGTCGGTCAGGCCGGAGCCTACATAGTGACACTGAGAACTCGTAATCCTATAATGTAGCTCGACAAAACCGCTAGAATTATACCTGCACGACTCGACAAAAACGGAAACATCTCGGGGAAAACGGGGAATTATACCAGAATGAAAAGAGATAATAAAAACGAGTAATACCAAAAGATAAAGCATTAAACACATTCACCAGTTGAAAGAAAGGATAAAAGAAAGTACTGACGCCTTATGGCTTACATGATCCATAGGAAAGAATAAACAGTAGCAATATGAAAAGTACAACGAATCACGTGATAGAAAGTAGATAAAATAGACAATCACAGTATCTAGGGCAAATCAAAATCGAAAAATAGACAAATAAAATCATGACTGCCCCGGAGCCGGAGGTACATCACCCCCAGGAGCATCAGGTTGCTCCTCATCAGACGACTCTGACTCGTGAATAACATCTACAATGGTCTGCTCAATCTCATCAGAATAATGGAAATCAATGATGCTTGGATCAAAAACTTTGTCGTCCCTCGGCCACGGTCTTCACCGATACAACTGCGAGAATCGTCAAAATGTTGTTTCGAGAAGTCCGAATATCCTCCAAACCGGGCCAACACTTTGTTGGCCATACTCAACCTCATCGGATGAGGAGATAAAGTGGGAAGGAGGATGCTCGCGGCGGTGTGCGATGGCGAACCAGGCTCTGCGGTGCCCCGACTCGATCATTGTCCGAAGGCTTACCCTTCTCTCTCTGTATAGGCCTCGGGTTCTTCGGTCTATGATCCGCTCCATACTCAGGCACACCGGCATCCAGACATAGACTGTGAATCAAGTGAGGGATAATCAGGCAACGAGTATAGATCTTTTGATTAATAGCCACCTCATCGTATAATGCATGTCCCACGTTGACGTTTAGGCCAAAAGTCAACGCATATAGCATGCCTAGGTCACCAATATGAAAGTGCGTCAAGTTGTTCTTGGGCAACAACCGATTCTGAATAAACCTACACTGGACTTTCCAATCCTCCGTCCAGGTAGTGGTGACTAACTCTTTCCGGTCTCCACCCGGCCTCAATGTCCAAGCCACCTCCGGGCAAACTCTCAACCGTAACTCCTCCAATGGATCCTGCCCCAAACTCTGTCTATGTACAATCTCCTCCTTATAATCTCGTCCCTCAAAAGCCGCCAACTTATACTTCTGATTAATCACCTCCGGCGTAAACGGAACTTCCACCCCTCGAACTACAACTACCCCCGTCTCCAAGTCGGTTTCCGAACAATTAGCGTAAAATTCTAGAACTAGGGAACCATTGACCGGGGTAGTCGGGATCGTCATCAAGGCATCCCATTTCCGGTCTCTTAGCAACTTGACGAAACCCGGATCCACCTTCGCCTCCAACGTAGCCCGCTCAATCAACATAGTCCTCGAGAAGTAGTGTTTTGTATAAGCGTTGTGGGCCTTAGGGTTCACGAATCTACGAGGCATCGGCATCGGGGCAACGGTTTTGGCTTTCTTCCTAGGTGGTGCAGCCCTAGTTTCTACCGGTTCCTCGTCCCGAGGAGCATCCATAGCCTCCTCAACCCTGAGCGACCCACCACCCCTCCGAGCTCAGGCATCCTCACCAAAGGAATATCATCGTCCGTCTCAGACTCCGAGGTCGGCTCATCCCTCAAGGTAGCCCTAGTTTGGGTGGCTCTATGAGGTTTCTCTCGAATACTAACACCCCGGTTAGGATCAACTAAGGTAGGATCAAACTCTTTGCGTTTCTTTCCGGCCTCCCTAGCCACTTCCTTACCATGTCTCTTCACTACTTCCTTCTTATGAACCATTATTCAATCCTAGACTAAGCCACAACGACCCCAAAACAAAACAAGTTACCCGTTTAACATCCAAATCGGGATTTCAAATCAACCAAACCACAAACCACAACCACCCATTATCAATAACCAACCCATTCATCATCCACATCATCATCACAGCACCAACAAGCAAGAATCAAGAACCAAAACGAAAGAAAGAAAACAAAATAAGGTGAAATTCAAGTGAACGAGCCGACCCAAAGATCGAACTCAGAAAAATTTGAACAAAATCGAGATAAGTTGTTACTAACTTACCGAGTAAGATGAGTAGATGCTGATCGAGATGAAGATTAGTCCAAACAACACCGAATTGGCTCCCAAAATCGGATTTTTTTCCCAAAAAGTCGGACTGCAAAGGGTCCTGATTCTCCAAAAAGATGGTGTGTTGGGGAATTTGGCTTTGAAAATCGAAGAGAAGGGATCAAAAGCGGCCTATAGCACTTTGAATCGCTCGAAATGGTTTAGAATCGAAGATTTTAGGTTGAGAGGAGGGTAAAAGTCGGTTTTGCGGTTTTGAAATCCTGAAAAATGAAGGTTCATGCGTTGAGGGGGTATATATAGGCAGAGGCTGGACGGGCGTCCAAGTGACCGGACGGGCGTCCAGGCAAAGAACACATGAACCGGACGGGCGTCCATTTTATCAGACGCTCGTCCAGACGCTCAAATCAAATACAGGATTGGAGGGAGATTGTCAGACGGGCGTCAAGAATAGTGGGACTTCGTCCAATAATTGGTCAAGGCGGACGGGCGTCCAGACTTCTGGACGGGCGTCCAAGGTAGAATAATGCAAAAATTATGAAATTTCATACAATCTTAAACCCAAACTTGCACTTTCTTATTAAACTTAATTAAAACTTCAAAAATACAACTGGAAATCGACGAAATACATAAAATTACTGGAAAACAAGTAAAAACAAAATAGAAAACAGATAGAAAACAGTGGGTTGCCTCCCACCAAGCGCTTTTGTTTTACGTCGTTTGCTCGACGAAACAACCTAAGAACGCTAGTCATCGTAAATGGCCGACCAATCTATCACTCGAATAAGACGGCGGAGCATGTCAATCGCCGGAGGGAAGTCATACTCATCTTGTAAACCCCAATCCTCACGGCTACATCAACACCTCGAAAATGTTAACTTTTGCGAAGACTAGCGCTAAATCTGTCGACATCGGATCATTGAGGATTGTGCACGGTCGCCCTAGAGCCTCTGTAACTCCTCGATAGTGAAGTCTCCACCTCCCAAACAATGGGAACAATGAGAACATAGGTGTGATCTCTTGACGCTGGTACTAATGTCAAAGTCTACATGCAAAACTATAGTCCCTCCCGGTCCGTCATCTACAGTGATAAGTGGGATCCTCTTAAGGAAAGGTAACTCCTCTGGTAGAACTCCGAAATCCATATCTAGAAAGCACAACTAACTGACAGATATAAACAAAAACAAAACTTAGTAAGCTAAACTTAAATACTAAAACTCAAATACTAAACTAAAAAAAGCACAAAACAAAAACGACTAAAACTAACAATATCTAGGATGCCTCATAGTAGCGCTTTTGTTTAATGTCGTTAGCTCGACACCGTTTAAGCTCAGCCTGGATCAGGCCATTTGACCTTTCTGCCAGCCACTACCTCGTCTAGATTTTGGTTAGCGGTTTTGGTTTAAAGCAACAAAGATCGAACACATGGGGTAAAACCTTTAATAGCTTTCCACACACGCTTAAACTTCCCCATGGTTGACTTCTTCATTTTCTGAGCCTTCTGATGATGCTTCAACTGACGCTCCCTCTCAAACTCTTCCATATCCCAACTACCTGCTAGAACTTCTTCAGATTGACCACTACCGCTATCCTCTGAAAACAGGTCGGGTGAAAACTCGTCGAATTCTTCGACTTCCGTAGCACCACACCCGAGGATATCGAGGAAACGGACAATCAAAGGTTTCTCTTTAGGTTCACCAATATAGTGCTTGCACCTTTGGCCATTCACTCGAAATGGTTTACCGCTATAACCACGAAGTTCTAGAACGCCTCCAGGAATGATTTGGAGAATCTCGAAGGGACCGGACCAACGTGTCCTCAACTTTCCAGGAAACAAATGTAACCTAGAATTGTATAGAAGAACTTGTTCGCCGACGTGGAATTCTCTCTTCTTAATCTTAGCATCGTGGAGTAGCTTCATCTTATCTTTACTAATCCTGGCACTTTCATAGGCCTGGAGTCTGAATTCGTCCAACTCATTACAAGCTGCTGCGATCGATGTTTTCCACAAGATTGGGAATCAAAGTTCGAGAAACTTTATAGCCCAATAAGCTCTATGCTCTAACTCATTGGCGAGATGACATGGCTTACCATAAACCATTTGATATGGAGATGTACCCATAGGAGTCTTATAGGAGGTTACAGTATGCCCATAGAACATCATCCAACTTCAAACTCCAGTCTTTCCATGATCTGTAACCGCTTTTTCCAGGATCTTTTAATACTTTGGTTGCTCCTTTCAACCCGACCCACTAGTCATCGGGTGATATGGTGTGCCGATCTTGTGACGAACACCATACTTTTCAAGGACTTTCTACAGGGTCGGTTGCAGAAGTGCGTCCCTTCATCACTGATCAAGGCACGTGGACATCCAAACCTCACGAAGATGTTTTTCTTTAGAAATTTCATGACTGTCTTATGATCATTGTGAGGAGTGGCTTGAGCCTCCACCCATTTTGACACATAATCCACGAAGACTAAGATGTATTTGTTACCGCAGGATGATGGGAATGGTCCCATAAAATCGATACCCCATACATCAAAGACCTCGCATTCTAGGATGGGTTTCAAAGGCATGTCAAAACGCCTTGTCAGAGTACCGGATCTTTGGCACATATCACAAGCTTTACAGAAAGCTTCTGTGTCCTTAAAGATAGTAGGCCAATAGAAACCGGATTGGAAAATCTTAGCAACGGTTTTCCAAGGACCAAAGTGACCTCGAGTGGGTCCACTGTGGCCTTTGCTCAATAATATCGCGCCGCTCGATTACGGAACACATCTTACGAGCAAACCATCTTTTCTGAGATCTTAAAAGATAAGGTTCATCCCAAACGAAGATTTCAAATCAGAGAAGAACTTTTTCTTCCCGATAAGACATTTCGGATCGAGATAACGGGCATGAAGGTAATTGACAATGGAAGAATACCAGGGGAACATCGGGAGGCGACCTTCGATAAGCATGATGTTCTCAGAGGAAAGTAAAGATCTATATCATCCGGATCATCCTTTTCCTCACTTAACATTCTTGAAGCGTGATCACCACTACGTTTTATTTGCGCTTTTTGTCTTTAATTTGAGCGTCAAACTCTTGTAGGTCGGTATCCAACGTAGTAAAGCGGTTTAGCCTCTTTCTTAGTCATCAGATATCGCAAAGCAGCATGATCAGTCCACACAACTACTTGAGCTCCTAACAAGTAACTACGAAACTTGTCCATAGCAAAGACTACGGCCAATAATTCCTTTTCGGTGGTCGTGTAGTTAACTGAGAGAGGGTTCAATGTGTGACTAGCGTAATAGATAGGTGGAATTTCCCATTAAGCCTTTGTCCTAAGACCGCACCAAGCTGCATAGTTTGATGCGTCGCACATAAGCTCAAAAGGTAAGTTCGGTCAGGCGATATAAGAATTGGAGCGAGATATTAAAGCGATTTTTAGCTCTCAAGCGCTTGCTTGCGTTTTCATTGAAATTGAACTCAACGTCCTCCTTAAGTAAAGTAGAGCGAGGGCTTGGAAATCTTGGAGAAATCTTGAATGAATCTTTCAGTAGAAACCGACATGTCCAAGAAAACCTCTCACTTCACGCACATTCTTGGGATAGCTCATCTTCTCGATAGCTTCTACTTTTGCCTCTGTCAACTTCTATACCTTTGGCGGAGATTTTGTGGCCAAGAACAATGCCCTCATCTACCATGAAATGGCATTTTTCCCAATTGAGTACTAAGTTCTTTTCCACACATCTGGACAACACTTGATCAAGATTGTCGAGGCAATCATCAAAAGACTGGCCAAAACGGAAAAATCGTCCATAAAGATCTCCATACACTTCTCTACCGACCCGTCAAAGATGGCGGCGATACATCTCGAAATGTAGTTTGGAGCATTGCGAGAGACCAAATGGGCATTCGCTGAGGCGAATGTACCATAAGCGGTGAATGTGGTTTTCTCTTGGTCATTTGGATCAATGGGTATCTGGAAATATCACGAATAACCATCCGAAAGCGTAGAATCGTGCCCCCGCCCAGACGCTCAAGCATCGGTCAATGAATGGAAGGGAAAGTGATCCTTCATGGTTACCTCATTGAGCTTTCGATAATCGATCTGCACTCTGTGAACCGATAACAAGTCTCAATGCTATTTCCTCTCCTTTCTCATTCTTCTCAATTGTAATTCCTCCTTTCTTGGGAACTACTTGAGTGGGGAAACCCATTCACTATCGGCGATGGCATAAATGATTCCCATGTCTAGAAGCTTGATGATTTCCTTTTAACGACTTCTTGCATATGAGGTTGAGCTCTCCTCCGGGTCTGTCTAACACATTTAGCACCCTCATTAGTCTTGATCTTATGCATACAGATGTCGGGAGATATCCTCTCGATATCTCCTACTTGCCAACCAAAAGCTTTTTCATTTCGTTTCAAGGCGTTGATCAATTTCATCTCTTCTATACGAGACGACTTGGCGGATATAATTAACGGAAGCTTGTCGCCTTCTCTTAAAAACACATACTTTAGATGTTTGGGCAACGGCCGAGAACCAAATCACAGGGGGTCTTCCAAACTTGACTTAAGATCTCCACCTTTCAACTCAACATCACTGAGCTTACTTAGTGGTCCCACCGCCTCAACTTCTCCTCTCAACAGTTCTTCCTCAAAATCAGCTGCTAATTGATCTAAATTGACCACACCATGAGTATTTAGATTATCAACCAATCGCTCATATTCAAACTTTAATGACCATGACTTGCTTATCCATATAATCGGTGAAATCATCATCGTCATATAATCAATGGAAAAGCCGGTTGGAGGGCCGAGAGGTACTTGAATGGACTTTAAGACATTGTAACTCACCTCTTGATCACCAACTCGGATAGTCACTTGCCCACCATCACAATCGATGAGGGCTCTAGCTGTAGATAAGAAAGGTCTTCCAAGAATCAGGGGGACGTTTTCATCTTTCTCCATATCTAAAACATACCAATCGACTGGAAAGGTAAACCTATCGATCTGAACCAAAACGTCTTTCAGGATCCCTGAAGCTTTCTTAGAGGATCTATCAGCGAATTGTAAACTCATAGTAGTGGGTTCTAGAAGGCTTTGTAAACCGAGCTGTTTGCATACAGACATTGGCATAAGACTTATAGAGGCACCAAAATCACACAAAGAATTAGGGAAGACTAGACCTCCCATTAATACTGTAAGTACGAACTTGCAAGGGTCACCTCTTTTAATTGGTAAGTCTTCATAATTAATCATGGAGCAATCCTCACCAATTTGCCTTTCCATTTCTGCTAACTTCTTTTTCGAAGACACAACATCCTTGATGAATTTTGTATACTTAGGCATCTCGACCAAGACCTCGGATAATGGAAGATTTACCTGAGTATTTTTCAAAAGGTTCAGCACCTTTTCGTACTTTTTGTCCTCACTCAAGGGAATTTTGCTCTTTCTCGGTGGAGATGGAAGCTTCTTAAGGTCACTCTCAGAAAAGACTTTCTTTGAGGATGCACTCACAGCTTTGTCTTCCAGATCTTTCCATCGAACAGCTTTTCAGATTTCTTTGTAGTCGGGGATCGACCTCACGACTTTCGCTTGTTTTTTCGGTCCTCGAGGATCAGCCACTTGAGGGTCTCCAACTTTTCACCTCTCGAGGATCACCACTGAGTCTTTTCTTGCAACAGCGGAGGAGTATAGGTGCTCGGCTTCCCTCCCGCCTAATGATGGCGAGGAGGGGTTAGTGGTTTCACTGGTGGGAAGGACCACTAACTTGAGTACCGCTTCTTAGGTTCATCGTCTTGGCCTCCTCTCTACCATATTGCATTCTTTGCACGAGGTCGATTACAATGGTCATTTCTTATATCGGCCTGAGCAACATGACCGCCACTTTGGATTATTTTCAATTAAAAGCGGGTAGATGCCCTGGCGGTCTTGAAGCTAAGCTTGCCACCAATTTGCCTATTTGCCTCTCAAGGTTCTTATTTGTACTCATAAGGAGCTGAATATTTTTGTTTTGCTCCTCTCTCGAATGAGTTCCATTCGACCTTGAGGTCTCCGAGCTTGAAGGGCCTTGGGAGTTTGGAAAATTTTGAGAGTATTCTTTGGTGGGCCAATTTTGAAAATTAGAATTGGAATTAGAAGGCCAGTGCTGGTTGAACCTTTGGGTAGAATTGGAAGAATTCGAGCTTTGGTTACGAGCAAAACCGGGTTTTTATTGAAATTCGATTGAAATTGAATTAGGGTTGAAATTAGGCGATTGATTAAACCCGTGGTTTTGGAAATTTCTTGACCGAAACTTGATTAGACCTGCGAGTGTTACGGATGTAGAATGCATTCACTTGACGATACGCCCGTTCATAGGACGAGAATGCGGAAGTGTGCCCCATATTGTCACGATTTTGACATATGACTTGATTATCCATCCATAATCATGAGCAACATTCACTTGATAAGGAGCGAGGGGATTAAATTGACACTGGTCACTCATCGTGTGGCGATCGTGAGAGTTTTCGCGCGATCTGAACACGAGGGCTCCTGTGGAAAGAAGGAGTTTGATTTATCGGATTTGTGATTTGAGATCTTTGTCATGCGCTTCGCAACATGGCGATCAAACTCTGCATGTTTACCTCATCTACCTTAGGAGGAGGAGGAGGTGCTTGAATAGCTTGATAGGATGGAGCATAGTTATATTTAGCAATGTCCTCGAACAATGCCCATCCTCTTGGTGTTTTCTTGAAATGCCCCACTGGATGAACTATTGACCATGCCTTTTGTAATCTCGGTCAATCCACTAAAGAATGTGTTGACTTGCCTTTGTAGTGGCAAGCCGTGGTGGGGGAACTTCCTCAGCAGAGATTTGAATCTTTTCCAGCAATCGAAGAAAGATTCATTCTCTTTCTGGTAGAAAGTGAAAATTTCGTTCAAACATTTGAAATTTGTTTTCGAAGGTGGAAAGTATTGACTCGGGAATTCCTTTCGAGTTCAGCCCAAGTGGTAATTGATTCGAGAGGAAGAGAAGTATACCACTCTTCGCTTCTCCTTGAGAGAAAATGGAAAAAGTTTCACTTGATTGCATCCTCACTTACTCCTTGGATGCGTGTAGTGCCGCATATATCTCTAAAAATGTATGTAAGTGGGTATGCGGATTCTCCGATTGATAGCCATGAAAAATTGATGCATCTTTGCATCATCCGGATAAGTCCCGGCTTGAGTTCGAAAGTTTGTGCAATAATTCTTTGGTAAGGCGATATTTGGGTTGTGATTCTTGCACCAGGCATGGCGAGTCCGCCAACGTTAAATCTATCCTCGGCGGCCATTATTACGAGATCTTCGATTTCCTTTATTAGGTTTTGTTCAATTTCTTGATCGGTTGAACTTCCTTCGCCGAAGGATCGGCAAAACGAAGTCTTCGCTTTGTTGGGTCGGACTATGGTCCGCCGAGGTCAGTGAAAAGAGTAGTGGTCCTTCTTCGACTTGAGTTTGCATAAAACGAAACCCAACTCAAGATGTTGAACCTAAAAACTAAAGAAAATTTAAAAGCCTAGACTAAAAATTAAAACCTAAGAAAAGAAGAGAAAAGAAAGGAAAGGAATTAGGATTATTAAGGAAAAAGATGAAACAGACGGGCGTCCAAAGATTTTGGACGGGCGTCTCGCCCAACTTTCAGATGGACGGGCGTTCGGGTGCCCAAACGCTCGTCGGATCTTCAAGAAACTTGAACGGGCGTCCCAATTTTATGGACACTCGTCTAAGTGGTGAAACGATCTGAGATTTAAAGTTTTCCAGTGGACGGGCGCCCAAGATCCCAGACGCCCGTTTGGTAATGGAGAACTAGAACGAGAATCGTAAAGCAGAGAGAAGAGATGGAGGAGAACTAATCACAAAAGAAGGAACAAAACCGTGAACCCTAACCCTTAGTAAACTAAACCTAAAACCTAAAATTCTAACTAAAAACCTATCTAAAAGCAGGATTTAAAACACGTAAAACAGAAAAAACAAAAAACAAAAACTAGGCAACCGTCCGGGTCCCCGGCAACGGCGCCAAAAACTTGTCACGGATTTTTATTAACAAAGCAAACAAGTAATAAATATTTATAAATCCGGTTTCCCTCAAGTATAAGTATCGTAGTATAGAGGTTGATACCGGGTCGATCTTACGGGGAACTGGCGATTGCTAACCCTAGTTTTTGTCTAACTAAATTATGTCACGAAAAACTAATCTAAACAGCGGATAAAACTAAACTAAACTGGAAATAAAACTAGACAGAGGATATAGTCCAAAGCTAGGAAGAATACGGGTTGCGAACCTTTAACTAAACTAATCTAAGATGCAAATAAAAGTAAACTAACTAATCAAATTCAAGTTTTTAAGGATTTAAATTAAATGTATAACGAACAAACGAGGATTGATCCACCTATCCAACAAGCATTGATTCCCTATCTCGATTATATTGTGGTTTTTATCTAAGTTGTGGTTTACCTTATCTAAATATGAACCCTAATTCCTTAGAAAGTTCATCTATTAATCCATTATCTTCCAATGCAAGATTAACGCGTTTTCTAACCAAAGGTGTAAACTTTATGTTTATAATCAAGCAATTAAACCTATTAACTTCTGTTAAGATAGATTCAAATAATATTCCTATTCATGGTGATCTAAGGTTTATAAAGATTTCCATCAACAATAAACAATCGACACATGCATATCTTCCGATATAAGAGCAATTAAACATAATAAACATGAATAAAGAAACAACCTTTAATAAAAACTCACAGTACAATCGATTAAAACGAAATCAAAAGTTGTTGGATGGCTTCACAATACTCGTTTGATGAAGCCCTTAGCTTCTGAACATCCTCAGCAACTCAAAATTGCCGAAACAGTGCATAAAAAGTAGCTAATTTAATCTAGATCTAAAGTGCATAAAGCTGGAATGAAAGGAAGAAAAACGCAGCCTAAAGCTGCCCCTAGGTTTAGGGTTTCGAATAATGAATATATGGTCTCCCATATGTGGAGAAAACAGCTGCTATATATAGAGTTTTGAGTCGGTTTCACTAAGTCGGCCGACGGACGCTCGTCCGCTCTAGCGAACGCCCGTCCAGATAGATCTCAGGATCGCTTGCACGCCAGGCGCCCGTTAAATGCAGCGTCAAACTCTCGTATCAAAATCGCACTGCTTTGGGCGCCCGTCTGCTCTATCAAACGCCCGTCCACTCTGGATTTGGACACGGACGCTCGTTCATTTGGATCGATTTTGACTTCTTGATATTTATCTCTTTTTCCTCTATCTCATTCCGTCATTATCTCTTTTATCATCAATTAACTTTCGAACTTAATCAACTTTTGATCATCTCTTGAGCCTCAAACATGTATCTATAACACATAAAAACATCGCAAAATGTAATAATGTCCAAATAATCATAAAATCATAATTAAAGTACCAAAATCAACCAATATTGCGAATAACTTATTTAAAACCTCATTTACTCAATATTTCCGTTAGACACTCGTTTCTCATGCAAATTAATACAAATACGGGGGAAAACACCATAGAATATAGCGTTATAAATCGTATAAATTCACCCTTAACAATAGCTCGGATCAAGTTGCAGTCCAAAGCTGAGAAAGAAGCCCTTGAGTACAACAAGACAAGTGATGAGCTCAAGGCAAGTCTTGATCGATTTTGGACATTTTGTGGGTGAAGGAGAAGGCCGCTCTCAAGGAAAGAGTGAAGAAGGCCGAGTCGATTTGAAGGTCAATATGGAAGCGCAAGGGTAGCCGTGAGGTGGAAGTAGTTGATGCTTTCAATATCCGGACGCGTTTAACAAGATTCTTGAGGGTAACGGCCTGGCGGGCTATGATGAAGGATTTTTCACTTAGCCCATTTGTGTCCGCCGGGTGTGGGGAATGGCGCCCCTTCCATGAGTGTTTTAGAGGATTGGTCTTTCCTCGACCGATATGATGATCACATGTTGCCCTTCCATTCGTAAATCCCTTCATCTTTGAAGAACTTGAAGCCAATGCTCAAAGTCGGGTGAAGAAGGCAAAGAACCATGTAGTCCTCCGCATGTTATCGCCGACAATTTGCGAGTCATGATTAAAAAGTCCTCACAGTGGGATTGCTCAAGGCGAGGTGTGCCATTTGCTAGCCAAGTTGACTCCTTTTACATCCTTCTCTTCAAAGCGAGAATGTTCATGATGAATCAATGGTGCCCGAGGGAGCGAGATCCAGTGATGATAGCTTTATCTTTCTTTTCATCTTACATTGGGTTGCAACATTAAACTTTTGTTTCTTTGATCGTTATCTGTAATAACTTAGTAACTTTGAATGATGTGGTGGCCTTTGTATGGCCTTTGATTGAATTAATGTTTTCTTCTTCTTTATGATTTTGTCCAAGTATTGATTGTGCTCACATGTTAAAGCTTGAGTATTCTCTATTTTGCTCGAAAATCGATGTCTTTTGAGTCGAAATCGCTCTTGGAGGTAGACGGGCCCCTTTGTTTTTAATAAGATCTAGGTTCGGCCTTTGTAGATTTATTAAAAATAATCATACCTCTATTTAAACGCCGCTTACTTGGGCTCGTTAGGAGATATGGTCTCCATTTTCCATAAGTTTTGAGGTCGTATATGCGGATATTTTGCTGAAAAATCGGGCTCATAAAATTAGAGAACATATTTGAGATGAAAATAAACCATAGAAAGTAAAAGCGTAAGAAAACTCGCCTTTTATTGAGTTGAAAATTTACAAGAAAGCTTTAACCACTCATGTCGTAAACATGAGGATAGCCATAACCCTAGAAAAAAGAAAGGGGACTCATGTTGGAAACAAGAGTGGCACCATATCCTTAGCCGAACGTTACGTATAGTATCTCTTGAGGTTATCTGCATGCCATGGTCGATTGAGCTCAAAACCATTTTGATCATTGAGAATGTAAGTCCCTTTCTTAACCTCTCTTGAGATCGATAGGGTCCTTCCCGATTCGTTGTAAGCTTGCCCTAGCAGTGGAGGAGTGACCTTCTGCATTTCGTAGAGAACGAAATAACCAACTTTCAAAGAATGATCGCGGATCCATTTACCATGGTGCGCTTTGCGATCTGCTTTGTTGTTAACTAATCTTAGATAAGTCGCTATCCTTTTTCCTCGGCCAGTCAAGTTCGACCTTCTGTTGGCGAGGTTATCTGTTAGATTGTACTTGGCCACTCTGATACTTGGGAGATCCATTTTGATGCGCGTCATAGCCTCTGACCCATAGGTTAAAGCGAATGGGGTTTCCCCTGTGGGGGTTTTAATTGTAGTGTGGAGGGCCCAAAGAATAGTGGGTAGCTCATCAACCCATCCGCCCGTCTTTTCACGTATACTTTTCTTTAACATCTTGATAACTGCTTGTTCTTTGGCCTTGGCTTGACCATTTTCTCAAGATACGCCACGTAAGATCGACAATGTTTGACATTATGCCCGATTCAATGTATGCTCGAATCTCATCTATCCAAAGATGAAACCGGCGTTGGTGAGTCAATATCCATGATTTCTGATTTTTCAATTGCGGGGGTGGATAGATATTGCACCATTATTGATAGATCAGCATTTTCTTCCTCCAAGGATAGCCTGGAGAGATAATCAGCCTCTCATTGTCCTCTCTGCCAATTCGGATGAACTCACAGTAGTTGAAGTCGTTCCTCATTCGTTGGACAATCTCATGATATTTTTCTAGGATGCCACACCGTGTTTCATACCCCCCTGAGATTTGTTCAACAATGAGTTGGGAATCACAGTAGAGTTCGACATTTTGTACCTTCATCTCTCTGGCCAGATCAAGTCCGGCAATTACTGCCTCATACTCGGCTTGATTGTTGGTGGCGGGCTTCGAACACGAGGGCTTTCTATCTCAAATGCATTATGCCGGGTTCCGATAGAATGATTCCAGCTCCACACCCATTTCGGTTAAAAGCCCTATCGATGTATAAATGCCAGCAGTTAGCAGGTCTTTCTGGGTTAGATGCAGGCTCACTCTGCGTGGGTGATGTTGATTGCTTTGAGGTGAAACTCGTATCGATGATAAAATATGTAAGGGCTTGAGCCTTGATCACTTTCCTTGGCTGATATTAAATGTCAAATTCTATGATTTCAATAGCCCATCGAAGCAGACGACCTGAAAGGTCGGGTTTGTGCAATATTTGACGTATGGGACTATCTGTTAAGACGATTATAGTGTGTGAAGTAAGTAGCCTATGAGTTTGCGGGCAGCGATATCAAGCGAGCAGGCTAACTTCTCCATATTAAAGTAACGACTCTCCACCGGACTGAGAGCCTTGCTAACATAGTAGACGGGATTTTGGAGAGTTCGGTCTCTTCACAAGGACGGCGGCTACATCGATCCGAGGCCGCCAAGTACAAAAATAAAACATCTCCCGCTGCAGGACTAACTAGAAGAGGTGGCTATCCGATATATTCTTTGAGGGCCTGAAAGTCCTTGGAGCACTCTTCTTCCTAGGAGAATGTCTTATTTCCTTTGAGAATTTTGAAGAAAGGAATGAACTTCTCAGCTAATTTAGATATGAACCGACCTAGAGCAATGATCCTCCCATTAAGCCTTTGTACTTCCTTGATTGTGGTCGACTCTCGCATGTTCAGGAGTGCTTGGATCTTCTCGGGATTAGCCTCGATGCCACGACAACTAACCATGAAGCTGAAAATGCTCTAAATTGTACCATTAATTATACCTTTATTCACCTCGAATTATGCTTAAGAGAGGAAAGATTGGCTCATTATTATATGGAATATGTGTTAAATGCTATGTGCATGTTCCTAGCTCCGTAATTCTACATCTGAGTTATTTTCCTGAGGGTTTGATACTGTTTTGTCGTGTTTTATGTACTTTTCAGTATGTACCGAATCTGTTGAAATGGAAGACGAATCTGGACAAGAGGGAGAAGCATTAGGCCAAGTAGAGAAAGTCCAAGAAGAGATCTGCCAGAGAAAAAGAAGAATTGAAGGCTCGGTTTACCGTGGGATAAGCCCGATAAACCGAGGGTCTTGGGAAGCAAGAAATAGATTCTGCCACCTTTACTAGGTTGGTTAGGGTTTCTAAGAGTCATAAGTCGGCTATTGTATCTATATAAGACCTCATAAACTGATGATTACATAAGCACTCAATTATATTCCATCTTTTATTATATAGATTATACAATTTGATGAAATAAAGTTCTTCCAAACTTTTGAAGTTTATTTTCTGTTTTCCTTCCCTTCCTCACCATCTCTAGCTTGAGTGGATCAAGCTAGATCTCCATTGTTGAAGGTATGAAGCTTTGAACGTTCCTTTTATTTCTTTAATATGGTAGATCTGTTTGTATTCATGTGTTTTAGTTAATATGAATGTTTAACGACCCCATAATTTACTTAGATTAATAAGCAGTGAGCGATGTAGATCTAGAAATAGGAAAAGCCACCCCAGGTAAACCGGCGGTCTATATCGGTTTACCGAGGCAAGATTTAGAAAAAACGATCACGGAGGCTCGGCCACACTACGTTGATCGACAAAAATAACTAAAACGAGTAATAGGTCTGGCCAATCTAGTCGTAATTCGTAAATTAACATGAAGTACTGATAGTGAAGTGTTAGTTAGGACATTGTCTTGATGGACCCTAGGAACGTGCTAATCAGTGTCGATAGCTGCCTAGGCGGGTTAGTGGTATGAGTTAGCACTCAATACCGGGAATTCTAGTTCTTTATGCGTATGGGCTATTACGGACCCATTAAAGAGGGTAGTTGGCGTATAGAATAACTACTACCTTGGTCGGAGTAAATAGGGTTAGGAGTTGTACCCGTAGCTTAAAGCTCGAATTAAAATCTCAAAGCGATTGGATTTAAGGAAATTATGTGGGAAGTAAGCATAAGGATTAACTAATCCAAATTAGTAGATCGGTAGGAAGAGGGGAGGAATACCACGTTTCTTTCATGTCTATTGTTGGTCAAAGACCATATATGTATCTTCTTCGTTAGATTAGAATAGTTTATAGTAGAGTTGCATTGTCTCTATGGGATCGACCTTGATTCGCCCTTGCTATGCTACGATTGACCTAGTACTCTTTCTATTAATATCGACGTTAGTGACTTACACGCGATCAGAAACCAAGAAACTTGCCTGCCTAGACACCAAATGTGCATTTGGCCGGATTGAGTTTCATTGAGTGCCTCCTTACGTTCTGGAAGGTTTCTCTGTGGTCGGAGGTGTGACCGCCTGAGGGAGATTTTACGACCATGTCGTCTATGTAGGCCTCCATATTTCTACCTATATATCTGTGAACTGAAAACCTTGTTAACCATTCTTTGATAGGTCGAACCCGCGTTCTGCAACCCGAAAGGCATAATTTCATTGTAATATAGACCCCCAGCAGCTCTGAAGGCTATTTTCTCTTTATCGTTCTCAGCCATGCGCACTTGGTGATACCCTGAATGTGCATCTAAGAAACTGAGGGTATCAAATCTGGTGATGGAGTCTACTAGCCAATCGATCCGAGGCAACTGGTAAGGATCTTTCGGACAGGCCTTGTTAATGTCCGTGAAATCTACGCACATTCTCCATTTGCCGTTGTGCTTCTTCACCATAACCATGTTGTCCAGCCAAGTGGGATAGGGCAACTCTTTGATGATGCTTGCTTGTAGAAGCTTTTCAACCTCTGCTTTGATTGTGATCTCCTTTTTCGGCATGAATTGTCGAGCCCGTTGCTGTATTGGCTTGATTGTGGGGTCTATGCTCAAGTAATGCATCGCGACCTCAACGCCCCTCATATCTGTTACCACCCAAGCGAAGGCATCCACGTTTGAATTTAGAAAGGCAATCAAGGACTCTCTGAGCCCCGATTTTAACCTTCTGGTCGGGATAGGCATCGTTAATGACTACCTTGATCAACTCGTCGTCTGCCGTGAAGTCCGGCTCATCTCTGACTTGTAAGGTCTCACATTCCACTTCGGATGGGATGAACTAGCCTACCATGTTGACCATACTACTGCTAGTTGTAGAGTCTGGCTGCTCAGTGCGGGCTCGCTTAATTTCTTTCCTTGCTTCTTGAATAAATGTGAGGACTGCCGCAGGGTCACTGAGCGCTACCCCTATTCTATCATCGGCATAAAATTTTTCCTATTGATGGGGAATTGAGACAACCATCTGAAACTGTCTCAAAGCAGGTGCTCTCAAGATCATATTATAATTGGATTGGAGATCCACAACCAAAAAGCTTATATTTTCGGTCCTAAAAGGCGCGTAGTCTCCTATGTCCACGTCTAGATCAATGGCCCCTTTGACTTGAATTGTGACCTTAGACTAGAGTCGCTGAATCCGAGCTCCTTATAGCAATTGTAATATAGAACACAAAATCGGTTTGTTACCACTAAAATGCTTAGACATGAGTCTTCCACGTTAGTCGCAGTCACGAGCTCACTACGAGTAAAGAAGAGTGGTTGTTTGTTTCCGTGCAGGACTATGGGTTTCTCAACATGTTTGTTTATGGAACCAATCCTATGCTTAATCTGATTGCTGCTGGGGGACCCTCTGTGATTATTTGGATTTCTTTGTCGTATTGGCGGGCTTGTCGATCATTCTGATTTGCGCCCCTTCGGTCCCTTCTGTAACGGTCGTGGCAACCTCGAGCGAGTAGCTTCTCAAAATCTTGTTTTAATTGTATGCATCTTCCGTGGTGTGTCATCTATCATCATGATATTCACAGTGTTTGGACAGATCGCGACGTTTGTCTGGCTTCATTGGGTAGGGATCAGGCAACTCATTTCTTACCTCATGCATCAATTGCGTA
The DNA here is from genome assembly GCA_026214975.1 of Gentiana macrophylla. Lineage (NCBI taxonomy): Eukaryota > Viridiplantae > Streptophyta > Magnoliopsida > Gentianales > Gentianaceae > Gentiana > Gentiana macrophylla. The sequence goes on from JAOBSW010000806.1 coordinate 37,936, forward strand.
TATGAGACTCTGATGGGAGTCCAGTTTTCCTCTTTGAATTTTTTGGGTTTCTTGATATCCCTTTCCCGATTCGACGACTCTCTCTGGGCGGACTACACTCAGCCCGTTGTTTGCCCTTGTGAGAGGATGATGAGCCGTCGTTTCCGGCTGTCGCGACATACTTTCTATCCATATTGAACATCTCTTGCAAATTGGGCGGTGAGTTCAAGGCAATGTATGACTTTAAGTAGCCCGGACATAGCCCCGTTTCCAAGCTAGTCATGACCACACCGTCAGAAAGACCTCCTGTCACCTCGTAGACTTTATAAAACCACTCATAATAGCTGCAAGTTGACTCGTTTTTCCCCTTGACTGACCTCGAGAAGGCCAATTTGTGTCTTTTTGGGTCTGCCTACGGACCTGAACTCTGCTGTGAATTTGCTAACCAAATCATCCCAAGACAAGATTGAGGAGGGGGCAAGCTGCGGATCCACGAGGCCGCTCTGTCTTGCATGGAGCCCGCAATGACGATGCACCGTGCCTCTTCACTAGGCGTGCACATGCTTATTCTGCTCAGAAAAGCCGAGAGTCAATCCAAAATATCCGTTGTTCCATGATAATTAGTAAAGTTTGGGTAATCCATACCTCCTCTAGGGGCTGTCGCCAAAATGTCCTGATGTAGGACACTTGTGCCCCAGGTAGGCTTGGATTCCCCGACACTTTTCCCCTTATTATGCTCCACGATCTGTCTCTTCATTAGAGCCAAATCATCCACGACCTCCGGGGCTACCGGAGGCCGTACAGTGCTTCGCTCGTTCTGGGACACTCCTTATCCCTCTCTTCATGCTCGGACATGTCTGGTGCAGTCTGGTTGTTCAAGGTTTCCTTGCTCAGGGTCTGCACCGTGGTCGTCAATCACGGGCCCAAGGCGAGCTAGAGCAGATTTCTTACCCTTGTATGGTTGAGAAGTTGCATGGCTGCTCTCCTCCCACTCTTCGCGATGCGACCTTGCATTCCTCAGCGGGTTCATAGTAGGCTGTACCTCAGTTCGAGCTGGTACTTGCAACACGAATTTGCTAACCGGTAAGGGAGGGAATCCTTTAGCTATGAGTTGCAAGTTATGCTGTCGCATATCCTCCAGATATTCCATATGAGCTCTCAGTGCTATCGCATGAGCATTTGGGTTTCTGCCCGACTCCAAATCCAGATTTGTCCGCAGCTCAAAGTTTTGCCTAGAATCCTCGCCGACCTGTTTTCCATGGCCCCTCCTGGTGGCCGCGTCTTCTAATTCTCGGGCTTTCGCTTATTCGTTCAGCACGCTTTGCATGTTGGAGTCGAGTGATCCCTGGCTAAGCCCGCTCTGACGTGACGTTGATATGACACGATGGGGGTTGTTGCTACGTGTTGTATCCTGATTGCCCTCTCTGGCCAATGTGGCAGGCTCTACTGATTTCCCTCCAGTCATGACTTGAATGGAATCTTGTTGAAAAAGTAAACCTTAGGCGGTGCCGGTAGGAATTACTTTGAAGCCCAGAATCCGGTGAAGACTTCGTTGTTGCAATGCTTCAATGACCCCAAAAGCTTGGTGTCTTAAACATTGTATGAACTGAGTTTGCCAAAATGTACTAACCAACCTGGGATACATGAAGAACACCGGCCTAGACTTTGGAGATGTCGGTGAAGATGCTTTTCAAAGCTGTAATACTTTTACCACCGAGCATACAAAATTGGTGCTCGTGCAATTAAACCTGCTACAAGGATGTTGTAGACGTTGATTCCTAGGGAATACAACCTAAAAACATAGAGTTTGTTGAATTTGAAGCTTGAAGGTGGGCGGCGGGATGGCCGAAGACACTGTGGAAAAAGAATTTACGGCGGTATATGATACCGGAATAAGCTAATTCTTGACGGAGTTTCCCGGTAATAGAGCCAACTGATATCGTCGGAATATCACGGGTTCTTTATAAAGCATATGAAGTGAATGTCTGGCTAGATTAGGATGATATTCACGGTGAAATGAGGTGCAGATGTTGAACAATATGAAGTTTCTGGTGATGGACACGTTTAATATGAATGCAGACATGTTACTCGACAAATTGGCAGAGTAGCTCTGCTTGTATTCAATTATTGATCCTTTTATGGGTTACAAGGTGCCTCTATTTATAGGCGGATCACTAATGACGATTAAGCTAATTGCGACAAGACATAATTAAGTTCGATGGGGCATAATTAATTACAGTCAAGAGTAAATGATAAGAAGATCGGACACTCATGTTCGTTGGTCTACATGTCGTCCTCTCTTGATCGTACAATCGACCTTGCATTTGTCATCGTCAAGTATGGATCATGTTCTCCCGATGGATGCGAGCAAGTTACGTGTAACCGGTTTGCATGGATTTGGAAGCGCGTGTGTTCGGCCCCATCTCTTGATCCCGCGTAAAGCGCGTTGGAGAGATGACATGAAGATCGGCTACGACCAGGTGAAGCTGCGGCGGCGGCGGCCTTGGATTGAGATTTGACAATGAGACTTGGATCCTTAGCAGGTTCGATGGACCGTGTTCGGGTTTGGTATATCTCATATTAATTCAAGGACACTTTGCATGATGAAAACTGCACCACGACACATTCAGCACCTCATATGGCACAAGTATCTAAAAGTGGAATATTACACGAGTCCGGCACAAGTATCTAAAAGTGTGTAGGTGTAATAGTTTCATGCTGCGAAAAATAAACGTGTCTCACCAAGGATTAATATGTTGTAGCTTTTAGACTCATTAAGTACGTATTTAAGCGTTTAATCTAACCACTTAAGTTCATTGCACATAAAAAGGCTTCTTAAGGACCAATTGACCTTAGAAAATTTTTACATTACACTACTTAACCTATTGCCCAGAAATATTGGAATCTAATCCAATACCCACGAGGCTAAGAAGTAAGGCTTCTGGTGATCCGAGCATCTCCCCGCAGAGGGTCTCCACAAGGTGATGTGCCGAATCTACCAGAAACCGAACCCTTAACTTCGTCATGTTACAAGTAAGACATTGAACTCAAGTCAACATCACATAAGGCCAAATGTAGAGTGCTCCGATGCTCTCATGAGACACGGTGCGGAGCCAAAGCCACTAGAACACATACACTTAACTTTACAACAATCCACATAAGGCTTTATACTAAGGCATGCTTGAAAAGAGAAACATCCCACGAACTCTTTGTTCCATTTTTGCCTAGAAAATCAGCCAACGGTATAGGATCGAATTCAATGCTTTTTCACCATTTTAAACAGTTAATTTACTCCAAATCCATACAAAAATAATACGAAAAATATTCTACAACATTCTTGTAACATTATACTAGATCTAAACACCAATATAACATTAAATTCAAGCCAAAGTGATATGAAATTACTCTAAAACATATTTGAAGAAAAAAGTTACGTCTAAACACCAAAATAACATATTTAGATTTGGTTGAACATCCATTTACCTCAAATATTTTGAAGAAAATAAGATATCCAAAATTGAATCTTCAAGAACTCCAAGAACAATTCAAGGACATCACTTGAATCCTAGATCTACAAGCAAAGCTCCAAAAATCTAAGCAACCTACTTCGAATCTACCATCTAATCGAAGTTCTACGATTATTACAACCTTTAAAATATTAAAAAGATAAGAAAACACCCAAAAACACTTATAGACCTAGAAAATGGGTTTTGAAAACTCTTACCCGATCGGAGTGAAACTTATACCAAAATTAAGCTCTCATCAAAGGAAGTATTTTGATACAATTGGTTTGTGATTTCAACGGTCGGATTGATCGGAAAATAGAAGATTCCTCTTCTTCTTTCTTTTCTCTTCTTTTGTTTCTTTCTCTCCTTTTCCCTCCCGGCAGCCGCCGACCTCTTTCTTGAAATGAAATGAATTAATGGTTTTGGGTAGAGCTGTTAACTAGCCGAGCCGAACTGAGTATTGATGGTTCGAACTCAAGCTTGTTTAGCTCATGAGCTCGTTCGTTTGTTAAGCGAACAAAAATTATGTTCGAGCTCGTGTTCGAGCTCGGCTCGTTAAACATATTTTTGTCTTATTTCGAGTTTGGCTCGAATTCACTCGAGTTCGGTTCGTTAAAATATAAAACATAAAGTGTAAACATAAAAATAACAACTTTGACATTAAAAATACATATATTACACAACTAAAATTACTATAAAAATATCTAAATATTATATAAATTCAATCTATAATATCTATTAGATGAATGAATGAATTGTCATCTTTTGAGTCAGGGTTACTGTAAATTGATGTATTTATATAAGCACGTTCGCGAACATAATCGTATTTATAAAATTACTCGTGTTCGTTCGTTAAGCAGACGAGCCTACAATAATGTTCGAGCTCGGCTCGTTAAGCCAAACGAACAAACGATCACGAACACTAACAAGCAGAACACGAGTGATTCTGTTCGTTTAACAGCACTAGTTTTGCGTAGACCTAGCCGGTTATGGGGCTGGGGCCGGTTCCGACCCGGCGGGTCCCGGTTCCAAACTGGCGGGTTGCCGGAACCGGCGGTACCATGGGTTGCCGGTTCCCAAAACCGGCGGTTCTACGGTTCCACCCCGGTTTATGGTTCCACCGGACCAAGAGCGGCCTGGAACCGGCGGTTCTAGGAACCGGACGAGAAACCGGCGGTTTTTTATTTATTTATTTTTTTCCCCAACCCTTTCCAACGTCTATTTTTCCAAATTTTTTGAATATTCTTTTTTTAAAATTTTAAATACACATCCATTTCATCACTTTTTACTCACAATTCTATTCTAACTCTCATATTATCATAATATTATCTACCATTATAATATATTTCAAGTGATTCAAGTGTGCGGTCATTGATGTATTGTTCAGTTATGTAATGGTGTTGCATAATAAAACAACTTTTATATACATTTTGCCTCGATTCATTAAGATATAAAATCAACTTATATAGATGATATTATAAGTATAAATCATCGTAATCACTATATGAAATATACGTTTAATTTACTTACAAATTAATCATAAAAAATAAACAATTATAAAACTACACATTATGCTTTAATTTACTTACAAATTATTTAGAATATAAGTTCCAAGCCGTGTGTTTTTTTTTAAAATATAGTTATGAAATTAAATATTATATATAGTTTAATAACCAATCATAATTTATTATTAATTTTAACATAAGTTATACAAATATTCTAAAAAAAATATTGATTTTTTTGGAACCGTGATCTAAACCGTCTGGACCCGGGAACCGCTGAGACCCGGAACCAGCCCGGAGAACCCCCAAACCCGCCGGTTCCTGAGACCCGGTGGAACCAGCTAGAAATTGGAACCGGGGGTTCCGATTCCATTTTGGATCTGGAACCGGAGGGTCGTGCCAGAGGCACGGAACTGGCCACGTCTAGTTTTGGGGTCATATGGGTATATAAAGAGGGTGGTACATTTATCGTTTTGCCCTTATTAAAAGTTGCACTTTTAAATTACCGTAAATACCATTTAATATCTATCTTGACTCTATTTATCTAATTAAAACATAACTCATTAAAAATTATCGACATACACAAAATCATAAAAAGACTGTTATACCCTTTATGAAGATATCCACCGTAAAATAGTACTACCAAACCCGTTTATGATAATTCCGACATTATCAACGTACTAGTGCAATAGGTCTATCGCTGAATCCAATAAATCATTCCAAAAATAAGCATGTGGAAATTGATATTCACTTCACTGCAAATCATATTCTCAACCATCAGCCGAAGGTTCAATACATCCTTTCTTGTGATCTGCTTGCAGACACACTTAGAAAGGGGAAGTTATTGTGTGATATGATGAGAGATTTTGAGGTGAAGTGCGGATGAAATGATCAGAACCACACAGTTTAAATACAGAATAAAAGTATGTGGTGTGTGGACTGTCACACAGTCTCCGCAACGTGTGAAGACACCAAACAATAATCTTCCCTTAGAAAGGCTCTCTCTCAACAAGTCGGTTCCACGTATTCAAGTCCAAACTTAATGTGTTTGAAGCTCTATTCAATTTGAGACAGTGGGATGTTAGAATTAGTTAAATTAGCTTAGTTTCTTTTTAATTAGCTTAGATCTATTAAAACGGAACGCATAGTCTGTATATATGATTATTCTTTGTTTAGAATGACGACATGTTCTAAATGATGAGTTCCGTTTTTGTGTAAGTAAGTGAATGAGCATGCGCTCTCTCTGTCTTATCGTTTGATAGATTATACTATTTCTTCCAATCATGTCAAAATGCTTAGTGAAAGAAACATCAAATTGCAGAGCAAAGTCAAACCGGTCTCTTCATAGAAAAGAAGCATCTTGATTGGTCGACCGGCACCGGCATGCATTCTCAAACATGTGGCGATCACGGTACCATATATGCTCAAAGACAATAATCTCAATCTCATCTGTTCATCAAATCATCAAAGTCGTTATGTACTGTATTGGACATTCTTCCCATTTGCGTGATTGCCGTTGATTAATCCAACTGCGAGATATATATATATATATATATATATATATATATATATATATCTGAATTAAATTCTGATTTTGGTCCTCTAGCTAGTCGCATTTTTCGATTTTGGTCGTGGTTTTTAAAGCAACAATTTTAGTCTGTAAGTGGTGTTTTTGCAAAAATAGTCACGACGCCGAAAGACCACTTACAGAACTAAAATTGTCGCCGAAAAGACCACTTACTTACACGACTAAAATTGTCGCGGAAAGACCAATTTTAGTCCTGTAAGTGGTCTTTCCGGCGTTCAAGACTATCTTTGCAAAAAAAACCACTTACAGGACTAAAATTGTTGCCGGAGAAAAACCAGGACCAAAATCGAAAAAATGTCTAGTTAGAGGACCAAAATTGTAATTTAGCCTATATATATATATATACATATATATATATATATATAGTGGTGGAACTACATACAATCAAATGATTCGGAAAAATTACACTAATATATATGTACAAAGCATATTGTTTGGCCCTCAAATTTTTTATTTACTTTCAAAAAATTTATTATCCTTCTTATCCGAGATCCTGCGTCCGCCCCATATATATATATATATATATATATATATATATATATATATAACTGTACGACCGTCGGAAAAACCATGCCGGAACACCACCGGTCACTGACGGATCTATGTGTTGAGAGGTGGGTAGTGTGATTCCACGGAGATCGGATAACATTTTTTTGAGTATTAAAGCTATGTAGTTTTATCTTTAAAAAATGTAGTTTTGTAGTTAAAAACATAGTTTTAGACTCTGGTGACATTCTGAAACAAAATTTTGAATCCTAAATATAGTTTTAGTCTCTTTGGTGATTGGCATTGAAATAATTTTACGGATCCATTATTGTCATCCGTCATCTACTAGACACAATTGAACTATAAAGCGAAGAAAAACAACATGGAGAGATTACACCAAAATAGTGTCTCGTTATAGCACAAATTTTAGGTTGCTATGCATAAACAAAATCCTATTTAGTAGTCACTCAACCAATACAAATAGAGAAAAGATTTGTTGGACCTTTGTTTTTAGAAAAAAGAAATTCCATTTTAAAATTTTTCATTGACTACAAATAATGATAACTTGATGATTCAAAAATTGATTCGAAACCACCATAAAATTAATGTGTTATAGAGATTTTGATCTGGTAAGATAAGAAAATAGAAACGATCTATTATATTAGTATAGTATAGATAGGTAGATATAGTAACATATGAGGAGCTTTGGTCGTTATTTTTTGTCCTTTAGTGGTACCAATAAACGACATCGTACAATTACCTAGTTCATGTTGAATTAGCCGCCGCAATGCAGGAAAATTCTTAGATAGGGAGTTCCTATTAAACTCGACCGTCAGATATGCACCGTGTGTATATATAAATAAAATTGTTTTGTTTTATTGTCCACGTGGCGCATATCTGACGATCGAATGTAAATAGAGACTCCCTACGACAAAATTATCCCGCAATGCAAGGTACTCTACTTAATATATTAGATTAGATAGACTCACAGATTACGAGCTTTTATTGGCTGATACAAGAGGTATGCTTTAACTTTTACATCTGTCTTTTTTATGCTTCCAACGCCCAATACAAAATCAACCCGTCTTTGCCTATTAGACACTAGGCACGAGAGGTGTCATCTTTTCCTATTTGACCAACTCATTTTGTAGGGCATCATTCTACTTCAATAGTGCATGAAAACCTTTTTCTTTTCTCTCCATATTACATAGGCGGAGACTCACTACGGTGACTTCGTTAGATTTGTATCATGTGTTCAAGAGTACAAGACATCGCACACATGGTGCACACGTGGCGCACATCTAGCGGGGACTCCCTAAGAATTTTCCATTACATAAGGGTGGCAAATTTCCCGAAAATCCCGACCCGTCCCGAATCCTATCCCGGTCCCATCCCGAAAAATCCCGATCCCGAAAGTTTTCCGATCCGAAATTTGGGATTTTTCCCGATCCGAAAATACGAGCGGGTATAAAACTCAATCCCGTCGGGTTTCCGATCCCGACCGAATCTGTGTGTGCACACACACACACACACACCCACACACACACACACACACACACACACACATATATATATATATATATACACACACACATCTGTATACACATCCCTAAATACTAAAAACATAAACATACTACACTTTCTGCTTCCGTCGTTTCTCAATTTCTCTACACATCTCTTCTGCTCTCTAATATTCCAGAATGTTTTTCCTCACAAAAGCCACCGACGTCGACTCTGTCGCCGTTAACTCATTTCTCCGCCCCATCTTTTGAATTATTGTTTTGATCAAATAATTGTTGTCGTTTTTTTTTTTTATATTAACATGAATATTTTTAACATCATGTGTTCGGGACATTCATTTCGACCAACGGGATCCCGAACATTCGGGATCCCGTCGGTCGGGACCCGACGCTAATCAAGACAGTAAAAAAAAATGTTGCAGGAGGCTGTTAAATTTTACTTTCAAGCCATTAAACTAACCATCCTTGCTATATAAGCACATGCGACGCCCACAAAATATTATGTATGATCGATCATATACATATATATATCCTCCTACTAGTAATAAGAAAGAAAAGGTTTGAGTGACGTGTTCAGTTCTTACAAAGTTTTACAAAGATTTGGTATATTATTATTTGGGTTGCCATTGCAAAAGTATTTTATTTTAGGCCTAGTCCGTTTATCTGTTTGAGCCCAGTCCGTTTATCTGTTTGGTGTTCCAGTTACTTCTTTTCATCGTTATTTGCTGACTTAGTAGGAGGATATTTTCTTACTTATTAGATTAGATTATATACTACTTAAAAAAAAAAAGGACGGGAGTTGTTGGTGGAACAGGTGAACCCTTTTTCTTCTTCACTTTGTCACCGCTCCATCCCTTGAATATCTCGATTCAATCTGCTGCTTTGCCCGACAAGATGGGCGATTGAGTGGTTGGATTGATGAGTTGCTCGTGTGTATGGTTGATTGATTTCCGATGGTGCTTAGATGGAGTGGTATCGACTATTTTGCCAAATCCCTCGGAGAAGTGGGCGAGAGATGATGATTCATGTTGCTTGGGTCATGCATCTTTGTTTGATATGAAGAAAATTGGCCATGTAAGTACTGAGTTTAATTTATATAAAATTAAGCAGTGGTTTTAATTTTTTTCCATTATTTTGGGGCCGTAGTTTGATTTGGCTTTAAATATGACCAGTTGTGCTTTCAAACTTTTATCTACTTTGCTTTTGGGTCGGCCGAGAGCTAAAAACATCGACTTTACGGTTGGTTCGGATCAACAAAGCTCTTCTTGGTATGTTTGGCGGCTTTAAATCTAAGTTACGCATAATCTTTGTGGTTTATTTCTAAATTGATATGCATGTTGTTTTACACTCTGGTTGTAATATCCGAAATTTTGACTTCCTAATTAATTATAAGAGATCTAATTATTTGGGAAATTATGGGATTTATTAATTTTTGGAGGATTTATTAATAATTAAAAGGAGTTTAATTAAAAGGATTTATGTATTAATAAATTAAAAGGATTTTCACCCCTTTTCCTCCTTTTTTTCCCCAAAACACAAAATTTTCAGCCCCAAACCTCCCCCTTGCCGTCGCCCCTTGTAAGGAAGAAGGAGGAAAAATCTCTCCTTGGTGTTTAGGAATTCGTCGTCGCCATCATCGATTCGGGCCGTAGAGAGCGATTTTAGCTCGATAGCAGAGGGCTTTCAAGAAACGCGACTTAATCGGTAAGAATATTTCTATGTTTCTTTGTCAAGTTTTATTTCTCTAAAGTGTTATCTTTGTCAAGTTTTATTCAAGGGTGTTTACGCTTGGTTGTCTGTTCGGGGATGTTATACGTAGAAATGGTGTGTTGTTGTGTTTGGTTAAGATCTATAGTTGATATGATACGTTTGTATGGAGTTTTACGGGCTAAAGTGTTGTTTTTTCTTTGTGTTGTGGAGAAAGCGGCTCGAGAAATCGCGTAGAGCTTTTAGGGTTTTAGTTGAAACCCAGTGGACGGGCGTCTCGCTTTGAGAGGGCGGGCGTCGGTCTTGGTCTCAACTTCAGGCGGGCGTCGGATTCTGGACGAAGCGCCTGAGTGCAAAATTGATTCGAGTTGTAAAGTCTTTTATTGGGACGGGCGTTTATGTACAATGGGCGGGCGTCCAAGTGCTAAAATTGATTCAGATGTAATAGCAGCTGGACGTATGCTCGCGTCGCCTACTGGGCGGGCGTCGATCTGAGACGGGCGTCGATGAGATCAACGCGCGTCAATTTGTCAAAGTGGTGTCACAGCTTGTTTGCGTTTCTTCCATTGTAAATTTGTTGTCCAAGTCTTGTGAACATCTTTGTGTAAGTTACGTTTTGATGAGTCAAGTATTTTGATATCATTATGAGACTTGGTTTTGGGCATTGGAGTTCGTAGACCCGTAGTGGTTGGGCGGATAGGGTAGCTCCCAAAGCCGTAAACCGGGAAGGTTTCTTACGACTTCAATGACTTGACGTATTTGGGGAGTTGCAGACAGTGGTGTGGTCGGGCCGGATAGGGTAGCACCCGAAGCCGGGAACCCTGGAAGGTTTCCTTGCGCCCCAGTACGTGATGGGCCATTTTAATAATGGTACCATTGGTTGACCTTTAGGATCCTCCTCTTTAGGGGTTTACCCTTTTTGAGGGATGTGCACATTCGGGACCTTTAGGTATGGATAGTTGTGATGTATTGTGTCCGGTATGGGTTGGTTGTGTCTTTTATAGTTTGGTTATATCCTTATGGATTGTTGGTAATTTTCATAAATTGGTTGCACCTTTCATGGGTTAGTTTAGTCCTCGGTTAACGTGAGTGGGTTGGTTTTGACATGTGGTTTGAAAGTTTTACTTTCCTTGTAGCTTGGGTTTTTGAATGTTAGTGGTGTTTCGAATACGTCGAACAAGTGCACGATCTTATTTTGCATATACTGGATTTATTCTTACTCAACTTTATAGTTGACGGTTTCTACTTTGGTGGGCCCTGCTATGATCCATTTATGGGGAGCAGATTCTTAGCAGGTACTTCTATGGATGTTTGCTTGTTGCGGGGATGTCGCGGGGTTTGAGAGCCACGTAGTCGCAGTCACATGTTTTCTACATTATTTGGAATTTTAAATTTTAAAGATTTTGACGTTCCGCATAATTTTATTTTCTCCAGGATATTTGTACTCACTTTAATACTTTCTTTTAAAATAATGAATGGTGGATGTTTATTTTCTTTCTGTTGTGGAATGTTGCATGTTACCGCCATTGTGTGTGTCGTGATGAGTGGCACTACGGTGACCAATACGGCGGCCGACGGGATTGGCAACAGTGTTACATCAAGTTGCTGATGTTGTGGTTGCACAATATTTGTGTTTTTCTCCTTTAATTGACATCCATGGTGTGTTCTGATCTGGTTTTGATCTTTGTGATTGTATAATAGGTGTTTTATTTGTGGTAAAAGTGGTTTGGTACATAGGTTTTTGGGTGTTCCGTGAATGGAATGAATAGGTTTTCTGAGCGACTCCCATCATTTTTGGGCCATAAAATCGGTGGCATGTTAATCCTTATTTTATTACCGATATTGTCTGGTTCCGCACTGAGGCTTGCACTTCTTTAACGACATAGATATGATTGGTTACTTCCTTTCATCTTTGGGTTGTGTTGGTTAGAAATAGACTATGGTTTACAGTATACGGTGAATAATCTATATATGCTGCTTGCATAATACTTGCAATAGTTGCTAGATTGAAAAGTTGAGACTCAGTTTGAGTCAATTTGAATCATATTAGCACCTGAACTTGGATTAGATTCAGAATTGTACCAGGTGAATAACACTTGTAGCCTCTTTGGTTACTAGAATAGCCACAAAATGCACATTTCAGAGCTTTTGCGTTAAGATTACTTCTATTATGAGAATAAATATGAACATAAACAGCACAACCAAATTTTCTTAGGGGTAAAGAGGTACTATGATGTAATCATGTAAATCAGTGTAATGTTCAAGAAAGACCTGTTTAGGGGATTGGTAGTTTAGAATCTGTGAAGTACTTCTATTGACTAAATAAGTAGCTGTTAGAACAGAACTTTCATAGTAAACATCATAGAACTTGCTACTTATTCATTGAACAATGCCATTTTCCCTTAGGAAAAAACCAGGAGCTTGATCAAAATACTCTTTTGATTGTCAGTCTTAAGCATCTTAATCTTAGTTTTGAATCATGTCAGAACCATTTTATAAGAAAACTGGAACACATTACCTATTTGAGATTTGCTACTCAAAAGATTGATCATCTATAAAGGTCACAAACGAACGTTTTCCGTTCAAGGATTTAACTTGAGATGGTACCCAAATGTCACCATGTATTGGTTCAAAGGGATGACTGTTCCTGTTGAGGCAAAGCAGGATATGAAAATCGAGTATGCTTAGAATATTGCCATACTTTGCATTGAAAAAAATAAGGATTCTTATTTTTAAAAGATCAAGAAATAACTTCATGAGGTTTTAAATGTAAAACTTAGATATTGTATTTCATGATTCGATGTGAGTACAATAGGAATGTTTACCTGACTTATAAAGTAGGAGACATAATCTAATCACTAGATTTACATTATATACATAGATATGTGTGACACGGATGTCACAATCTAAGCCATACAATACAGACTCTAATCCAAATGATTGTATTTTCTCTTATCTGAACTTCTTGGGTTTGGAGCTTTACTTTGCCTCACATTCTTGCTGACCGGTTTTTCTTACTTCTTTTATCACTGAGAGCAGTCAAGAATTTGTGTGTTGCAAATTATTACAAATTTTGGGCTAGAGGTGGGTGCATCTTAACAAAAAATGTGTTTTGGTCTTTGTATTTATTCTTTGTTACATTATTTCTTAACCACTATAGCAATATATGTTTACGTTTTACACTCAGTCTGCTCTTTTGCCAATAGCATGCAATTCACTTTACTACCCACACCATTTAATAAATGTTCATATGATGTGCATACCAAAGGTTCCATTTGTGTTGTTCATACGAAATACCAATAATTCAGCATGCTTGTATTGTTAATTTGGTAGCCTAGAATGTTTCTACCAGCTGTCCATAATGCATGATCGCTATTTAATTCAATATGCACTAACTATTAAGAAATTTGGTTTCATCATTAATCTTTGTAAGATTGCATTCGGTTCGGTTTCTTGACAACCATGAATCATTTCAGTTGGTTTGCTTATGTTGGTTTACTATTGCTCATTAATATGTTTCTTCAAATGATCTAGGCTGTGAGGATTAAACATTGGATTATTTTAGTTTCCTTAAGTTCCATTTAATGTCTTCCTTTCTTTTTCTTTGGCTCTTATTTGTTTCTTTTGTGTTATATGTTCTGGTAATGTGATGTTCTAAGAATTGCTTTTGCTGCCATCTGTTTAGATGTCTTGAAAAAGTGTTGACTTCTGTTCTGTTCTATAGTCATTCACTTACTTAAGAATAAACGTGTACATGTGTGATTTTGGGCAGATGTTGTTGTCTGCAAGTGTTTGTATGTTAGCCTTTATGGGCGGACAAGATAGTAGTCTAAAATGGTTCAGTCAGTTGTCCATAATCCATGATAGTTATTTCATTCAATATACATTAACTATTAAGGGATGGTTTCATCATTAATGCTCGAAGGTTGACTTCAATTCAGCTTCTTCATAACCATGATTCATTTCAGTCTGTTTGCTTATGTTCCTTTAATGTTACTGTTTAGTATAGACTTTGAAATGGTCGACACTTGGAGAATTAAACATTAGATGCCTTTAGTTTCCTTTAACTTCAATTAATGTCTCCATTTCTTCTAGGCAGCCTCTTATTTGTTTCTTCTCTGTTATGTGTTCTGGTAGTATGATGTTCTGGGGATTACTTCAGCTACCAACCGCTTAGGTTTTGGTAAAAAGTGTTGTTTTCTGTTGTGTTATATAGTCATTCATTTACTTAATACTAAAGGTGTACATGTGTGATTTTTGCCACATGTTCTTGCTTACAAGTGTTTCTATCTTGGTTTTTATGTACCTTTCCGACTGTTTATCTTTGTTGCTTTGTTGTTTTATGTACCTTCTGGACTATTTATCTTTCCAGTTGATGGTACATTTTTCCGATACCCTGCACTGTTTTACTTTTCTCCGGTTTGCTGCATTCGCTTAAATTTTTTTCCCCTTGTCTAGAAAAGTTCTGATGGGTGGAGTTCATGTGTGGTGGCGCTTGAGGAAAAGATGTGGCTGCGGGCTCTCAGGTGTGTTTTTCTTAGATTATGAGCTATTCTGTTTTGATTGTTTCCTCGCTTTCCTATAGTTAGGTTTGTGTTGGTTTTAGCGCACACTCATAGTGATTTGGGTTTGTTTGGGACAGTTGATTGTGTGTGGCATTAATATCATACGTACCTTTTCTTTTCCCTCTTTTGTGATAATGCGAACTAAGGGCTCTGCTAGGCCAAGGCCTGGTATTGACTTAAACAATTTTAGTCTTGGTATCTTCAACATTAGTTTACCACATTCTTAAGATTCAATTAAGCATGTGTTGATGTATCTTAATACCAAACAGGTGCCACTTTGATGTACGCTTACGTGATGAATCAGGCTCACTACCAGCTGATTTATACACACCTGATGCTGAACTCTTTCTTGGTTGTGATGCTGTGCAGCTAGAGAAAAAGAATTTTCCGGTCAGTTATGAAAACATTATTTTGTTGTATTACCAGCCTTTGCTCCGTATTGCCTTTCCTACCTTTTGTAGCCAATCGTCGCTGTGTAATCTATCCCTTTAATTTCATTCTCACATTTCTGACAAATTTGTTTCCGCTCTACTGTGTTTATAAACACAACAGACTTAAAGACCTTATATCAAAGTCCTGATATTGTTTAGAGTGAATTCATAGTGTTTTTAACGATATGTTTTATATCAATTTCCCCCATATGTGGATGTTTTTCATAGAAATCGAGCTTTATAATTGAAATATTGAGCAAGTGGTGTTTTCAATAGTTAAATTGCAAAACGTAACGAATTATGTGCTTAAATTGTGATTTTATATTATTTTGGAGTTATGTTACGCTTTGGTATGTTTTATTTATCTTTTAGATACATGTTCTCGAGCTAAAAGAGGATTAGAAGAGGTCGATTCGGATTTTTTCGATGAAGAGAATAGATAGGGATTAGAAGGAAAGGATAAAGATGAAGAAATCAGCTTCCAGGCATGATGGACGTTCGTTCATGTCCCGTCCACTATGGACGGGCGTCCATTAAATCAAACTGGCGTCCAGGTGTTTCGGACGGGCGTCCGTCCGCCGACTTAGCCCTGGCCGACTTAAAACTCTATAAAAGCAGCTGCGCCCCAACCCTAAAAGATATCAAAAATTCTTCATACACAAATACTACTCAAGAAGCCGCACGACTCGAGAGGTTTCATAGGCCGGTCACCCGAGCCTTGTGCTCGGGTGATCGGGTTAGATTAGGATGTTTTATTTTCGTTTGTTGATTCATGGGGATCATCCATTGTACCAAACTATGTGAGTTTATCTTTTAATTTATTCAATCCTTTGTTTATTTTCGTGATCTTTGATTTGTTTTGTATCTTTCTATGATTTATGATGCTATTGTGTGACTAGATCGAGAGATTGGTTGCTAATTGTTGTCTAACGTAGATGAGAATCGTTGTTAGGCTAGATCACCATAGAAAGATAGGATCCTTAATCGTTAATTCATGACAAATTAATTGATTAATTATCTAGGTTGCTAGATTCTATAATACGAGAGTTAACTTGAATCTACACCTTCGTTTTGTATGAAATTGGTCTCAACATTCGGGAGAGGAGAGATCGATAATTGAATTCACTAAGAGATTAGGAATTCATAGCTTGAGAAACAGATTCACTAAGAGATTAGGAGTTTGTATCTCGTGTAAAGGTGAAACCACAATATCGAATTAAAATCATGAGATGAACTTGGATTGAAATCACTTGGTTTGTATATTGGTTGATTCCATGTATCTTTCTTCTATGTTTTTCTTAGTTGTTATAGCTTAGATTTATTTCATACGTTTCTACGTGTTTATATGTTTGTTCTTTCGTTTATTTGTTTTCATAAGTAACAATTGAAAGGAATTAATAAAACTAGATTCAACAACCCAATTCCCTGTGGATCGACCCCTTACTTATCCCGCTTTACTAGCAATTACCCGGTATTCGGCCGGTTAGGAGTTAGTTTTGCATATAGGTTAGGGTTTATAAATTGTTTTTGTTTAATGATGCAAAACCATCCAAACATATATCAAAACACAGCAGGCTTACGAACACACTCAGACACAGCAGACTTGGAACACACAA
This sequence comes from Gentiana macrophylla, assembly GCA_026214975.1. NCBI lineage: Eukaryota > Viridiplantae > Streptophyta > Magnoliopsida > Gentianales > Gentianaceae > Gentiana > Gentiana macrophylla. The sequence continues at coordinate 54,836 of JAOBSW010000806.1, forward strand.
ACACTAGTATCTTGTGGTTTATAAAACACAATGAGATGACCTCTGTTCTTTTTATATATCCTTTGCTGTGACTAAATGAAATTAAAGCAATACATTCAAACTATGATAGCTATTATTTTCCTGTATTACCAACCTCTGCTCCGTATTGTCTTTACTAGCTTTTATGCCCAATCATCATTGTGTAAATCTATCCCTTTAATTTCATTTTCACATTTCGACAAATTTGTTTGCAACTACATGATGGAATCACGAAAGGCCTTTTATCAAATGGGTAGCACCACTTCTGCTTTTATAAACACTGGTGATTTAAAGACCTTGTATCAAAGTTCTTATATAAAAAACAAACAAACTTACAAACACATTCGAGCATACAATGAGACTTGGAAGCAGTCTGTTGTGTTGTAAACACAGAAGAGAACCTCTGTTCATTTTAGGTATCCTTTGTTGTGAGTAAATGAAATTAAAGGAATACATTCACACCATGATAGCTATAATATGCATGAGAGTAACAAAATGTTGATTACACAGTAGTTAGCAGTTCATAGGTTAAGAAATTTACACAACATTTTTTTACATGAAATTTTTTAGTGCTGCCTGTTTTTTTTTACTTATTCTGATGTTCATTTACATTCTTCATTGATTACTCATGCAGTTACCATTCCTTGAGGCAAGGATAAAAACTGCCATACAAGATAAACATCTCGTGTGTTTCATCAAAGTTTATGACCGACTTGTCAGGGGTGTTAATATGAGAACATTTCCCATTGTGAAGTTGTATGCATACGAGGATTTGTACCCTTCTACCAAGGATCTTGCACTTGCAGACAATGTTGAGACTTCAACAACTCTACATGGTAACACACAGCCTCATCAGATGCAAGAAAAGGAAATAAATATGCAAGGTGATTTTTTCACACCAAGTACCAAAAAAGTTCTTGACGAGGTTTCACAAGAAATGGTGATGTCATCCAAACAAGATCAAACAACAAGTTTAAAGAGAAGCTTATTTATAGAAAATACAGACAGCCCACAAGTTTGTGTAGCAGAACCAACCTCAGCAAAAGTTGTGTTGAACACTGAAGGAAACAGTTCTGGTGTTGCTACCATGGAGATCAAGAGTCTTGTGAAAAAGAACAGGAATAGAGAAGATTGACTGATCATCCATGATATAGTTGTTGTTTAATGAACTTGTTTTGATGCCACCTTAAAAGTTTATGCTAACTTTTGTTTTGTTTATGGGGAAACTGATAAAGTATACTGTTAGTCATTAATCGACACATCTGTCTATTTAATGAACAACAGTATATATATACACAATTCAGTCCCCATTTAATCCAGGTGCTTTTGATTATGCTTTACCCAAAAATAGCTTTGGCAGCTACGGTAAAATATAACTTTTAGATCATTTTCCTTATTTATTAAATAGAAAACATGGTATCCTCCTATGTATAAAAATGTGTATGTGTGCTGTAATATATGACTAGCTTTTCTAATATGTTGTTTCTTGATTCTTATGTATAATGAAATGATAGTGATGTAGTGTATAATATAAATATTACAGCTTACTGTTTTTGTTGTTGTATTCTCTAATGATTTCTATATCAAATACCGTGTTGGCTTGATTATTTTTTATGGGGTTGTCTGATTCGTCTCGGTAAGCTGGTGTTCAGTTGCATTGCAGATTCTGATGTTGCCACATTTGATTTGATGGGTAAGATATGTTCGTTCGCATTAATCCAAAAGCTTTAGATTCTTTTTATGTCCATAGTTTACATGATTTTAGGTGAATACCGGTTCTTTGACGTGGAACAACATCTCTCATCTTTATCTGCACACACAGAGAAGATGATCCAGGTAATAATTTACTTTTATATGTATATATGAAGAGAGTTTGAGAATGTGATAAACACAAGAGTAAACTTCAACTTAGTTTATTCATTGATATGAGAGGTGTATAAATAGATACAAATGAGAGAGAGACTAGCTAGCTAGCTTGGGCGGCCACTTGAGTATGTAGATGTGGGCGGCAAGCATGCAAAAAGTAAAAGTAAAAGCTATGTCTATGACATAAAGTAAACTAGAGTTTGACATATTAATTGTTTATATGTATCACAATTAATATGTCTTTTACAAATAAATAAAGTGTACTAATAATATAATACACGAAATAGAGATCTGCTTGAACATGTTACTCGGTGAGAGGCATAAGAGCACCTCTTGAGGTTCAAGACACCTCTTTGGAGTAATATTTCCACACCCCCTCAAATCGCTGTATATGTTAATGCAACCAAGTTTGCTACGTAGTCTCTTTGAACATAAGAGGTGGAATAGCCTTGGTAAGGATATCGAAGATTACGATCTGCTTTGAGGAACATCTTTGGAGTTGAATAATCTTGGCATCAATCTTCTCCTTCAAAATGTCCATCAATGTCCACATGTTTTGTTTTGTCATGATGGATGGATCTCTCGCCATGCATAGTCTTTGAGTTATTATCACAAAGCAGAGTGTGATAGGTTCTTTGAAGAGGCTCTTTGAAGTTGATAAGTACTCTTTTGAGCCAAAGAGCTTCACAAATGCCTAAGACAAGTGCCACGAGTTCACTTCAAGATCGCTTCTAGACACTGAGTGGGTTGTTTCTTGCTCCTCCAAGTAACAAGATTGCCCCATACATAGGAGCGATGCTTTGTGGTCGACCTTCTATCTATGTGGCATCCATTAATCGACATCGGTGTAGACCTTGATGGATCTATCGGTAGACTTGGTGAAGTGTAACCCTTGGCCAGGAGTGGACTTTAAATACCTCAATATCCTATTCACAAGCATCCCAATGTTGCTCAAGAGGCAAGTGCATGAACCAAGCTAACCAGATCGACACCATATGCAATATCCGGTCTTGTATGGGATAGGTAGATGAGTTTCCTACAAGTCTTTGATATTGTTCCTTTCTTACAAACAATGTCACCATGTAGTAGGTATGATCTGGGTCTCTTGGGGATCTGACCAGTTTGCACCCCAAACATGCCGCTTTTCTTCAAAGAGTCCAAGACATATTTCCTTTGGGAGACCGAGATTCCTTTGATGTTTCTAGCTACTTCCATGCCAAGAAAATACTTAAGTAAACCCAAGTCTTTAACTTTGAAATACCTTTGCCGCCAGATTCTTTCAAGTGTTGGATCTCGGCGAGGTCATCTCCGTAAGAAGGATGATATCATCCACATAGACAATAAGAATAGACCTCTTACGGTTGGTTGTCTTGATGAACATAGTGTGATCGAATTGCATTGGTGATATCCAGCAGCTTTGACCACGTTGTTAATTTTCCAAACCATGCCCTTGGTGATTGCTTGAGGCCATATAGAGATTTCCTCGGTTTGCACACCTTGCCTTGAGTATGAGGATTGATAAAACCAGGAGGTATAGTCATATAAACCTCCTCGATAAGGTCCCCATTTAGAAAAGCATTTTTGATGTCCAATTGATGAAGAGGCCAGTCAAGTTGACAAATGACTAGAGAAATTAGTACCTGACAGTGTTGAGCTTTGCCACGGTGCAAAGGTTTCTTTATAGTCAATGCCATAAGTTTGAGTGAATCCCCGGCTACCAATCGGCTTTGTACTTGTCAATAGTGCCATCAAAGGTGTACTTGATAGTGAATAACCATTTGCGTTGATTGTCTTCTTGCCTTTTGGAAGAGTTGTGAGATCCCAAGTATGATTATCCAGGAGGCGATCATCTCTGTTTTAATGCAGCCTTCCACTTATCATTTTGAAGGGCCTCTGAATATTTCTAGGGATAGAGTGAGAGTCCAGTCTGTGTAAACATGGCAAAGGCAGAGACAAGCGATCATAAGATAAATAAGTATGAATAGAATGATCAGTGCATGATCTCTTTCCTTTCCTTAGAGCAATAGGTCTGTCATCCACTTCAAGAGGGCTGCTTGAGAGTCGATGGTCGAGGTTCGGCAGACTCGGTTGAAGAGTTCTTTGAGGCTCGGGTCGGCGATCTCTGTGATGTGCCAGATCTTGAGGTCACCATTTGAAGGTTATGAGTCTGTGGGAGTAGGCCGGCGATGGTCAGATGGGCTCTGGGTCGCTGATCTCGCCGAGAGTTAGGACTCTGCTGAGGGTAAATGGTTTGCTGAGGGAACGGACTTAGTTCAATCTCAATCAGGTTTCCATCAGTGACTGGCTCAGTAGGTTTGCTGTAATATGGAGTCCTTTCAAAAAAATTCACATCCATAGAATTGTAAAATTTCTTTTCAGTAGGAGAGTAACACTTGTAACCTTTCCTGTCCTGTGCATATCCAAGGAAAATGCACTTATGAGCTTTAGGATCAAGTTTATACGTGTTGAGCATGGATATACACAAACACAGTACAACCAAAGATCTTTGGAGGCAAATCGGGAAACAAGATGATGGCAGGAGTGTGTGGTCGGTAGGGTTTGGAGTGGAGTTTTGAAACCTAACACTCTGTTGGGAAGTCTGTTGATTAAGTATGTGGAAGTCAATATAGCTTCACCCCACATATATTTTGGAACATTTGTGGTAAACATAATAGACCTAGCCATTTCAAGCAGATGCCTGTTCTTTCTCTCAGCAACCCCATTTTGCTGAGGGGTTTCAACACAACTACTCGATGTGGACAATCCCTTTATCCATCAAGAAATTCTTGAGATGAGACTCATAATATTCAAGAGCATTGTCGTCTTCAAGATTTTGATCTTAGTGTCAAATTGAGTGGAGACCATGTTGTAAAATTCTTGAAAGATGGGTCCAACTTGGACTTATCCTTCATTAAAAATAACCAAGTGGTTACGGTGTGGTCATCTATGAAGGTAACAAACCACCTCTTTCTGTTATGCTTTTTACTCTTGAGGTCCCCATACATCACTTTGTGAATTAGGGTGAAAGGTGAGGAGGGTAAGTGAGGTAATTTAGCATACACAGATTTGGTGAGTTTGGCAAAGCGACATATATCACATTGAAGATCATTAAGATTGCATCCTTTAAATAATTCAGGAGTTAAAGTCTTTAAATAACCAAAACTAGGATGTCCTAATCTATAATGCCATAACATAATATTGTCTGATTTGAGAGTAGGTCTTGAAAGAGTAATCAGTCTTGAGTGTTTCTGTCTTGACAGGTGAACAATAAATGATCTGAGCAAGTTTTGGCTCTTTCCATTACTTCTTGTGAATAAGTATCTTGGAAAATACACTGATTGTCTTTAAAAGTGATTTGTCCAATTTAGGTCCTTAGTGAGTTTCTTGATCGATATGAGATTCTGATCTAGCTTTGGAACAAAGCAGGACATCATTGAGATAGATTTTATCGAAGAAGTTTGACAATTCCAAAACCTTGAGCATATGAAAAAGATCCATCAATAGTTTTAATTTTATGAGTCTGCATTGATTGTGGTTTGAGGTTATATAACAGATCTTTATTTCTGTCATATGAGATGAGGCCCAGAATCAACTATCCAGTGCCATTCATCGAGTTGGGAATAAGATATACCTGTCTTGGTATGAGTGGCAATGCCTGAGAGAGTTATCAGTCTTCCGCCATTTGAGAAACTCTTTGAAGAGAGCTAAGCGAGAATCCACAATATCACAAAGTGATTCCATCATTGAGAGTGTTTGGACTCGAGACAAGTCTTCCATCTTGCTTTGTCTGAGTTATACTTTTTCATAGATCTTGGCGACCCAAGATTATTGTTGTAATCAAGTCTCGTGATTTGTATATGGAGTGGAGTCGGTAACCTCGATCTGTTGAGATTTACTTAATGAGTAGGATGCTTCAGATGAAGACATTCTTGATAAAAAATGATACTGAGTTTTGCAGCGGAAAATTAGAACTCAGTGAGGCTCGCTACCATGAAGAGAGTTTGAGAATGTGATAAACACAAGAGTAAACTTCAACTTAGTTTATTCATTGATATGAGAGGTGTATAAATAGATACAAATGAGAGAGAGACTAGCTAGCTAGCTAGGGCATGCCACTTGAGTATGTAGATGTGGGCGGCAAGCATGCAAAAAGTAAAAGTAAAAGCTATGTCTATGACATAAAGTAAACTAGAGTTTGACATATTAATTGTTTATATGTATCACAATTAATATGTCTTTTACAAATAAATAAAGTGTACTAATAATATAATACACGAAATAGAGACTGCTGAACATGTTACTCAGCAGAGGCATAAGAGCACCTCTTTGAGGTTCAAAGACCTTTGGAGTAATATTTCCACAATATATAACTTCATGAGTATTTGGATGACTCTTTGAGTAATTAATGGGGTTTATTTTTTCCTTGATTTTGACGACAGGAGGAAGAGTTTGAGAAGGGTAAAATGAGACAAAGAAGATCAAGCTCGGTGCCTCGAAGCCGGGGGGTTCAAATGAAAGATACTGAAGAATCAGAGCCCTTGGAGAAAATTGTTCAAAAGAATGGATGGTAATTAATGTTTTATTACATTTCATTTATTATATGTTAATAACTCTATATATGTGTAAAAGATAAATAACTATCATTGATTGATTCAGTTGGGTATTTGATTTATGTAAATTATTATGTATATGCAGGTGTAACAGCAGCAAATGGGCATTCTTAAACGAGCCTCCAGTTATTGGAACAGAAGGGCCAAAGTACAGGTATGCTTCCCAAATCCACGTTGCATCAAAACCCCTCAATATTAATACTACCTAAGCCCAATCTGAATATTTGTTTTAACTCCCAAAATCCATATAATAACATAATGTATTCTCAATACACATGGAAAAGCAGTATTGAGAAAGTGAGTAAGGTGGATATATATATATGGGGTTTTGACTCCTTATGTAAAATATATAAAAACCCTAGGGACAATGGGAATTGGGAAACTTTGTTTCCATCTTGGGGAGTTGTAAATTATTAGCTTGTTTTCATTTGTACGAAATTATATAAAAATATTATTTTTCAACACCAATCTTTATGATTACATATCTCGCCTGCAAAAATAGATTAGTGTTATTTTCACATTTCTTTTAACACACTTTACTGAGATTTTTAATGATGTTTGCATAATGAAATTGCTAATGGTATGATCCATAATGCATAAATTTCTTATACTGTAATAATTAATAATTATGGTGTCAATTAGCGATTTCGTGTTCGTGCCGCCAATAGAACTTATCAATAAAGAAAGTTAGATGCCATGGTAGAATAAAGACCAATGGTTATTAATATTATGTTGGATGTTTTCTTGAACCTTTTCTTTTGCAGACTGATAGACAAATCACAACGATGGCCTGATATCTCTAATATATTTAGTAAGGGTTGAAATTAATGTAGTGATATCAACTAGGATGTCTCTATGTCTTATAAAAGTAGTCGACTTCATTGATTTATGCATATGCTTACGATGAAGGAAATTTTGAAGCATAAGGCTGGTTTTTATTTCCATTTCCCTTGTGCTGATGCCATTCACCCTCCTATAAAATGCAGAAGTTTTAGTGTTGTGAAGAACCGGTTCTGATTGTCAAGGTATGCCTTCTATTTACTAATTCTGATAAAATTTGACATTTTGTTTTTTTGTTGATATCTTTTTCATTTTTCTTCGCAATTGTGTTTGACATAATTTAATGATTATGTTATTCTTGTGCAATTTATACAACTTTAGGGTTTGCTAGAAAAATGAATAAATAAACCCCCTTAGATCTATGATTACTCCGTTATGATTATGTTGCAAATGATTTTACCTTTGTTGGGCTAAACAAATTAGGCTTGATGCATGTTTTTCTTTGTTTGCACTGAAAGACTATCACTACATGCTAATTTTGCATATGTCTTATAAAGACTATCATTTTTACTTTTTTTTATTTGATAATAGGAATTCAATGATCCTCGAGAGATGAGATGATGCAAGGCACACCGGAATGCCGAGAAGTTGAAGGTAGTTGTATAGTTGTGGAACTTGCGAAAGGGTGGTGTTGAACCTTTTCTTTCTGTATAAGGTTTCTATATGCCTTTAGTTGATACGGAAATTCTAATGGCAAATAGTTATATACCATTTCAAGTTTCACTTGTATCCGGTCTACCATGTGTTGCACCTATCAAACTCTTAAACGTCGTTCAGGGAGAAAAATTAACGAGTCAGTCATTTATTTGTTGAATAGATGGAACTATAATATTCATAGACCATTCTTACAGTTTAATAGTGTATTATTAACTTTTTCTTCTGTGTAGTATATGTCATCCTAATTATCTTATTGTTGTTCCTTGCGGTTTTGTTACTGTCATGGGTTGAAACTTTTTATCAGCAAGCATTTATTGTTATCGTTGGCTTTTACTTAGTCACAAAGTGTCTAATATTCATCATTTGAAATGATCAACATTTTGTTCTATAATAACATTGGAGGCTTAATTCTGTAATTTACATTGTGGTGTTCTTAAAATGTGTGAAGTCATACTTTAGTTAAACTGTATTTTACTTAATAGTTTTTGATTGCTAGATTAAAAACCGGGGCAACGCTCGTGCGGAGCACGAATGCCTATTTTCCTAGTATATATATATAAGATTCGGGAATCGGATCCGTCCTTGTGCCCCCTTTCTCCCAAAGGAAAAAAAACTATTTTGATATAAAAATAACAACATCAAATAAGAATGAAAGAACATTTTTAATAACTCTATGAGTGAATAAGAAAACAAAAAAAATGCCATATACCGAAAATAAGCGAGGGCAAAAAACGTGCATCGCACGTGCGCCTACAACTAGTAGACGTTTATAACTGAAACGAAAGACAACACCACTAACTCTGAAGTGACCGACATGTCCGACAAGCACCGAGACCATGCGAGATTTACATGCCAACAACAAACATAAAAAACAAATAGCACGATTGGTAATTTATTTATTCTTTTTCTGCTATTTTTGTGATTGGATCATTGAATTGCAAGGATTTGACAATTCCTTCCCATCGGTTTGCTTCGAATTTCAAAATTGGTAATTTATTTATTCTTTTCATTATGTTTATGATTTTATATTCATCAATATTTCTTGCAATTTAGATTTAATTATGAGTAGCTAGACCTGGCCAAAAGAAACCGGGACCGCCGGTTGGAACCGGAACCGACGGTTTGTGAACCGGAAGTTTGGTCAACCACCGGTTTAATGGAAGCGCCGGTTGGAGATTTTGGAATCGGAGCGGACCGGAACCGCCGGTTGGAACCGGACCGGCCGGAACCGGCCCAACGGCTATAATTTGCAACGGCTATTTTGTTTTCTCCCAAACACCTCAAAAAAATTCCTATAAATACTATCTCATTTCATTTCAAAAATCCTACACCAATCTCTACATCTCAATTCTTACATCTTCTACTCAATTATTTGATTATCAAGTTTGTTTAGTTGTTAAAAACAACAATCAAATTTACTTTACGGTACCGATTATTGAAGTTGTTCTGATTTAATCGTTACTTCAATACGGTTTTAGTTATAAGTAAATTTGGTTTTTTATTTTATTCAACTAATTTTTTTACAAGTGTAAAAAAAATTCAATTTTATAATCAAATTTACTTTACTAGACCGAAATTTGAAGTTGTTCTGATTTAATCGTTATTTCAATTCGGTTTTAGTTATAAGTAAAATTGGTTAGTTATATTAATTTTTTTATAACCATTATATATAATTTAGATTTAAATCAAATTTACTTTACTTATAAAAAAAATTATAACCGTTATATATGATTTAGATTTTTTACAATGTGAAGAAGAGATGCATCAGCACAAGGCAATCGAAATGTTACTTTCCGTGATGACACGGTTGTGCCGGAATCGGATGATCTTGCTGGTGGCTATAGACCCCAATATTATATGAGACCTGTCACCGGTAATCACATTTCGATTCCTCGATTCGACACACCTTGAGTTACAATCAAGATGATTTTGATAGTCATTACGACGATATAATGTCTCAACCTAAAAATTTTAACATCAACCTTAACGAAGGTGAAGAAAATGATGAAGTCGACATTGATGATGATCATGATGTATTTCCGAATGCTTCCCGTTTCTAGACAAGGGCGTGGTGGGAGTCGGCGTGGTGCTAGTGTTGATCATACTCCTACTCCCGAGTCGGTCGATTTAGATGGTGGTGAAAGTACCCGATCCACAAAGACAAGAAAAAGGTTAACATCGAGAATTTTTACGGAATTTTTCACAAAGGTTCCCGGATCGATGAAATAGCACTAGCTAACCCGGAAAGTATTTCTTCAGGGTATGCAATTTACGTGGCAAAAATACCAATTTAAACATGCCGGTGGTTATGGAGCGACGCTGGGTCACATTTTAAGTAAACACCCGGAAAAATTGGAAGGCGGCGCTTCTCAAACCCAACTAAACATGCCGAGCTCCAGCGGAGGTAACACTAATCCACTCTTTATTTACACTCGTGATAACTGTAGAGATATAACCACAGATCTTATTGCGGGGATGGGTTTTCCTTTTAGCTTTCCTGAGAATCCTATTTTCGAAAGTTACGTACAAGGGGCTTTGCAGCCGGCTTTTACTCGTATCCCTCGTGCAACAATTACTAAGGATTTCAAAAATAAATTTATTAAACGACAAAATATTATTATAGAAAGTTTGAAGAAAAATAAATTCCAAATATGTGTATGTGCCGATATTTGGGAGGATAGGAGGACGAATAATTTTTATTTGGGCGTGTCGGGTCACTGGATTGACAACACTTGGATTGTCCAAAAAGGTTACTTGCTTTTCGTTTATTTAACGAAACTCATAATGCTTCTAACATTGCATCTTTATTAGTTGATATTTTTTAGAAATACGATTTAAAAGGTAAAGTTTTTTCTATTGCGTTTGACAAAGCTTCAAACAACACTGCTTCTATTCCCGACTTATCCCGATATTGTGAACCTCTTTGTAACGGTCAATTTTTTCATGTTAGATGTTTCTGCCATATTTTTAATTTATGTGTAAAGGATGGTCTAAAATTTTTTGACCATAATATTAATGCGATAAAAACTGCGATTTCACATATTTTAGGTAGAAATATTCTTGTTAGTAAGTGGTGTAAATTTCTTAAAGAGAAAGGTCATCGCCAAGTCAAATTGCCGCAAGATGTACCGCTTAGGTGGAACACGAATTATGATCTTTGGGAAAAAACAAACAAAATTAAAAATACCTTTTTGTGAATTTTTAAGTGAACACTGTCCGAGCGAATATCGTTTGTATCCCTCTATTTGGACTGCATGCAAGAAACTGATGGATGTTTTTGAAATATTCAAAAAAATTACTGAATTGTTTTCAAATGTTATCAACCCACAACACATTTAGTCTTGCCTGCTTCTATAGAAATAACTGCCGAGTTTGAAACCATGGAACACGACGCTACATTATTTCAATGTTTAGTGCCGATGAAGGAGAAATGGAATAATTACATGTTGTATATTCCTGACACTTATCTCATTTCTTCTTTGCTCGACCCTCGTATAAGACTAGTAGGTGTGTCTAACATGTTAGGTGCTTACTATGATTCTTTGTCTATTACTCATAATGTGCCCCAGGTAGATTTTACAGTTGAAGTAATTAGACTAGAAAATTTATTAAACGCTTTGTATGTTGAATATGAGCGTATGTATGGATTGCGAAACGACGCGGTTCCCAATCCATCCGCAAGTGCTTCTACTAACCCTGCAGGTGTCCCGCGGGGACTTCAAAAAGTTCTGGATAAAATGAATTTGAAACGACAGAAGGGAGCGACATCGTCATCCGATCAACGTACAGAGATATCCAAATTTCTAAACACAACATTTGAAGGCTGTGAAACCGAATCCTACGATTTCGAGTTCGACTTATTGAAGTGGTGGAAAAGACATGTTAAAAAATTTCCAGTTCTAGCAATGATGGCGGTCGAGTTTTTAAGTTGCCCTGTTTCGACAGTCGCTGTTGAATGAACTTTCAGCATGGCAGAATATGTGCTTACCAATAAATGATATTCGCTTCATCCCACCACTTTAGAGAAGCAAATGCTTTGTTAAGATTGGGTATGAGCCAAGAAGAGGGTGCAAGACATTGAATCAGAAGATGAGGAGTCACAGTTCGAAGGCGGTGACACTGAAACTTCAGGAGGAACAAGCGCTCGAAATACCGACATCGATTAAAGGTACGCAATTTATATCTTACTTATATATTTGTTACAATTCATAGAACAACTATAAAAGATTTAAAATAAAACCTATTAAAAATAACTATAAAAAACCTACTACTAAAAACTAAAAAAAAAACTATAGAAAACTATTAAAAAAACCATAAAAAAAAACCCGATAGAAACTATAAAAACCTATTAAAAATAACTAAAAAATAACTACTACTTTAAACTAAAAAAAAACTATAGAAAACTTTTAAAAAAAACCATAAAAACCATATACAAACCTAAAAAATTATATGAAACTATATAATACAAACACATAAGACTACAATAAAACAAACATTTAAAAAAAAAACTATAAAGAATACAAAAAACAATAAAAACCTATAAAAAAAAAACCATAACAAAACTACACAAAACTAAAAAAACTATAAGAAACTATAAAATAACATTTATAATCAACTATATACTTAAAACCGACTCAAAAACTTATAAAAAAAACTATAAAAGACTTTAAAAAAAACAATAATAAAAATAACTATAAAAATGTATGAAAAAAACTATATACTTAAAAACCGACTCAAAAACTTATAAAAAACTATAAAAGACTTATAAAAAAATAATACAAATAACTATAAAAATGTATGAAAAAAATATAAAAGACTAAGAAAAACAATAAGATAAAGGACTAAAAAATAAACAATAAAAACTGTGTTCGCTTTGATTTTTTTTTATATGTGTCATCCTCCGACACGATTACATATAAAAAAATACGAAAAAAATGAATTACCGTACATGCGTTGAAAAAATAACACAATTTACATATAAGAAAAACAACACAATATATCTCACGTAATATTTAATAAACCAACATTTATAATCAACGTATACTTAAAACCGACTCAAAAAACTTATAAAAAAAACTATTAAAGACTTTAAAAAAACAATAATAAAAATAACTATAATAATCTTTACAACAAACTATAAAAGACTAAAACATAAAAAATAAGAACTACGTTCGCTTTGATTTTTTATATGTTTTGTGCATCCGACACGATTACATATATAAAAATAATGCAAGACAACCGAATTACCGGTGCAAGCGTTGAAAAAATAACATAATTTTTAAAAATAACATTATTTACATATAAATAATAAAATAACACAATATTAATATTATATTTAAAATCGAATAGAAAACTATTTATAACAAAATATATATTACATTCGCTTTAGTAATTATAGTGAAAAGAATAATAATTTGTTATTGTAGTGAAAATAATAAGTATTATATGAAAATGAAAAGAAAAAAAAAAATTAATGAAATGTTAAAACCGTGGCCTGAACCGTGATCTGAACCGGGAGCAAACCGGGTGAACCATGAACCGGCACAAACCGGCAACCAGCGGTTTTGAGCCTCCAACCGCCGGTTCGTCAAACTGGCCCAAACCGACACTGTTCAAAACCGCCGGTTCCGGTTCCGGTCCGGTCCGGTTGCTCCATTTGTCCGGGTCTAGAGTAGCTAAATTCTTAAAGTCTTAGTTTGTTTTGTTTGGATCTCCAATTTTTTTTTCTACCTAAAGCTAGAAACTCGATTCGTGAGTTTCAAAATGATTCTATGAAATAAAATTGTTTTTAATTTTTTTTCTTCTTCTTAATAGTCGAATTATGTGAGGGTTTTCGAAGTTGATGCTTCGAATGATTTTGATCTAGGGGTAGGTTTGTGTGTAAAGATTATAACTTTTGAATGTTTATGTCCTAAAACTTGATCTTAATGCTTTTATTGACGCCGCGTACCAACAATTGATTCAACACACGAACTTTATAAATATATTTTACGAGTAAGTGTGGGAAAATGAGTTTTAGGACCTGACTGGTCCAGTGTTCGAGCAAGTTCCTTGCGTTGGGTTTTTCTAGTTAATCCGTGAATTCGGTGGATACGGAGCTTCTCTTAGTTCTTAATCATGTTAGATCAATTAAATTCAAATAGGCGACCGTTGAACTGAGCATATTGGACTTAGGTTGTAGTATCAACGTCTAGGGACCACTTTAGAAGATCGCACCCAAAAACACATTCACTGATTCAATTGGTTGGTTGGTCGGTTCAAATTTATTCTTAGTAATTCAGTAGAAGTGTCGAGAGTAGTATTTCTGAGCATAATATGGCTATCTTTTCTATTATATTATTCAAACCTTTTTTTTATTATTTCTTAGTCATAACAATTTTCACCAATATTGTGAGTCTAAACTAGAGACAAAAGTGATTGTGATACTTAATTAATTTCTCGTGGGATACGACATTTGTTTATCGTTGTAGTACAACTGACTCGATACCCTGCCGGTAAAGTTGACATCTACGATTTATCCATCGATGGGGTGCATGTAGGGGTGATGATTGGAGTGGGTTAGGGTAGGGATTGGTGTATTGGTGGGCCAGGTATGGATGGATGGGGTTGGGTGATGGCGGGATTGAGGTAAGGATGGGTTGAGGTGGAATTGGGCGGAGTGGGGTGAGGTGGGGTAAAAGGGTGAGGTAAGGATTGATGGTGTACGGGTGAGGCGAGGGTGGCGTGGTGTGACTGTCATTTTACATAACATATGTAATTTTTTTATCACCTTTATTATATTACGTATCTTGTAACATATTGCTTACATTCAATTTCATTATATTATTGAGTAGTAATATTGCAACCAATAAAATCTCCCCCACCTCAATAGAAAACAAACCACTCATCTCTCCCCGCCTCAATAGAAAACCTCTCCTCGGCTGGTCCCTCCATTTCAAATCTCCGGGCGCCGGCGGCACTAGGCTGCCGGCGTCCTATCCTTTCCGGTTTTATTTTTCTTTCATTCTCTTCGTTATCGTCTGGTCAACATCTTTTGCCCCGGTGGTCCTCTCTGATTTTTCATCGAGTCTTAATTCGAAGAAGCTTTTGGGCTTACTTGTGGTCGGTGTTTTCGGATCGGAGGTCGGCTGCTTTGGTTTTGCGATGGCCGGATGATATACCAAAATCAACATAAGCCTAGTAGCGGACAGGGTCCTCGGCACAGCTCCGCCTCACGCTATCATGATCCTCATCGTTAGCTAGTACAACGGGAATAAAAAAGCTAAGAACTAACTCAGCACTCTAAGTCCGACCTCCGCTCGGCATTCTGAAGGCCTGCATGTCCGCTCGTCCAACGGTCTTTCTTGGCACTACAAAGCCTTCAACGAGTCCGCCAGGACTCTCTGCCCGTCGTGGGTTCTCCGAGTCCGCCAGGAATCTCTGCCCGCCAAGGGGTTTCAGCCCTCCACGCTCACAGTCAGCCAGCTGTCCTGCTCTCGCCAGCTGGCAGCTTCATGCCTCTATAAATATCACCTTCACCTCCATTACATTTCTCTCTCACTTTTTCTCCTAAGAACTACGAATTGGCTTGATCCCTTACGAAGGGTACGTAGGCAGCCTTTCAGGCACAGCTCATAATGGAAAACACCATTCTCCTCTTGTTTTCCTCTTACTCCATAAAAGCTCCATCTTTTTCTTGAGCTCTACCGCGCCTCACCGGAGAAATCACCCACAATCAGCTAGATATCCACCTTAAAATCCATATACCGCAAACCTGATATTTTTGACAATATCAGTTGGCTCCGTTACCGGGAACAATCATCAAGAAAAGCCTATTCCGGTAGTCTGCACCACCGCGAAATCCGTTTTCATGACGTCGCCGGTGAGGTCTTTCCTCCATCTTCAACTTCAAAATCAACAAAATCTTTCATTTTCTGGGTTGTACAACCTAGAAATCATTGTTTTCAGCATCTTAGCAGCAAACTCGGTGCAGAGATCACTGGTTTTTCAGATCGTTACTCCCTTTTCCGTCAAAATCATCTCAACTTGAAGGAACACTTTCACCGTCATCTTCAAAACACGCACACGAGTCCTTAATAATTCCTAAGTTGGAGTACGTGTTTTATCAACTCAGCTTTTACATATAAAAGGGATTGCCTCTACTTGTGTTGTTTGAGACCATTTGGGGTTACATCACCTGAGCTCCGTCGGATTCTGGGTTGAAGCTTCACCGGCCGGCACCGCCTTTGTTGAGTGTTCCTCTCGACAAGCTCTAAGTCCGACCCCAGCCGGCAAGCTCTAAGCCGGACCTCAGCCGGCAAGCTCTAAGTCCGACCTCGTCTCGGCAAGCTCTAAGCCGGACCTCGTCTCGGCAAGCTCTAAGCCCAACCTCGTCTCGGAAAGCTTTAAGGCCGACCTCAGCCGGCAAGCTCTAAGTCCGACCCCAGCCGGCAAGATCTAAGTCCTACCCCAGTCGGCAAGCTCTAAGCCCGACCTCGTCTCGGCAAGCTCTAAGCCCGACCTCAGCCGGCAAGCTCTAAGCCCGTCGCTCAACGCACGGCACTCTAAGCCCGTCGCTTCACGCACGGCGTCTAAGCCCGTCGCTCCACGAACGGCACTCTAAGCCCGTCGATGTATGCACGGCAATCTAAGCCCGTCGCTCCACGCACGGCGTGTAAGCCCGTTGCTGCATGCATGGCGTCTAAGCCCGTAACTCCACGCATGGCACTCTAAGCCCGTTGCTGCACGCACGGCACTCTAAGCCCGATGTTGCACGCAGGGCACTCTAAGCTCGTCGCTCCACACATAGCACTCTAAGCCCGTTGCTGCACGCACGGCACTCTAAGCCCGTCGCTCCATGCACGACACTTTAAGCCTGTTCGCTACAATGCACATCATACAATCGGTAATTCGCTACGCGATATTAACACTGATTTAAGCCCGATTAACAGTATCGGCGTCTAAGCCCGTTGCTACATGCATGGCACTTTAAGCCCGTCGCTTCATGCACGGCACTTTAAGCCGTCGCTCCACGCACGACACTTTAAGTCCGACCCCAGCTTGGCATCATTTTCAGAGCTTGCCCTTGAGCGACTCTTCTATAAGCCCGACTCCAGCTCGGCATCATTTTCGGAGCTCTCCCTCGAGCGGATCTTCTGTAAGCCCGACTCTAGCTCGGCCTCATATTTCTGCTCACACCCGGTAGAATCTTCTATCGCACTACAAACAGCCGTCTTGGCAAACGACACAACAAGTCACCTACAACTTTACTCCATGATTCTCACTTATACAGTGAGGAGCTCAAGGAGTAGGGGGTCATTGACATACCAAAATCAACATAAGCCTAGTAGCGGACAGGGTCATCGGCCCAGCTCCGCCTCACGCTATCATGATCCTCATCGTTAGCCAGTACAACGGGAATAAAGTAGCTAACAACTAGCTCAGCACTCTAAGTCCGACTTCCGCTCAGCATTTTGAAGGCCTGCTTGCCCGCTCGTCCGACGGTGTTTCTTGGCACTACAAAGCCTTCAACGAGTCCGCCAAGACTCTCTGCCTGTCGTGGGCTCTCCGAGTCCGCCAAGACTCTCTGCCCGCCAAGGGCATTCTGCCCTCCACGCTTACAGTCTGCCAGCTGTCCTGTTCTCGCCAGCTACCAGCTTCTTGCCTTTATAAATATCACCTTCACCTCCATTACATTTCTCTCTCACTTTTTCTCCTAAGAACTACGCATTGGCTTGATCCCTTACAAATGGTACGTAGACAGCCTTTTAGGCACAACATAATGGTCACCATTCTCTTCTTGTTTTCCTCTTACTCCACAAAAGCTCCATCATTTTCTTAAGCTCTACCGCGCCTCACCGGAGAAATCACCCACAATCAGCTAGATATCCACCTCAAAATCCATCTATCGCAAACCTGATATTTTTGATGATATCACCGGAGTTGTTTGTTGTTGTCGGTTTTAAATCCTTCCCTGTTCATATCTGGTTGTCTGTTGTTGCCTTTCTTGTTGTTTACTAGTTTTGCTGTGGTGCTCGTAGGCTGGTGCCTCGGTGGCGGTGGCCTAAAGCTGGTGGCTGGTGGTGGTGGAGCGGCACCAAGAGATGCCAATTGGAAGTTCGATGTCTACTTTTATGTTTTTCTCTTAGGATCGAGTCAATAATAGTATATTGTTCCAGTTTATGTGTTTTCTTTTTCTGTAGTTGTGGTTTGTTTGTACATCTCGGGTGGCCTTGGTACCATCGGGATTGTCGGTCATTACGGTTGCTACAGGGTGGTGGTGGTTGTTGGTTTTCGAGTTGGTTATAGACATCCGCAATATTTCGGATTGTGTCCATTTTTGCCTTTTACCAAATCAAGTTCTCTTTCACGAAACGGTATTTGGTCATATTGGGGTTCTCCCAATCTTTTTTTATTTTTTTGTTGTTATGTCCGGTAGTTTGCTGGTGTTGATCCGACGGTGTTCCGGCGGTTGTCCGGTTGTAACTCTATTGGTTTTTAATAAAATTCTTTTTGCTTGTGAAAAAAAAAAATTTATAGTGCAACAATGAAATAATCACAAGAAAATGCAAAACAAACTTTTACACCATTTATTATGATGTAGGGTCTATTGATTCCTATGAGTCCTATAAGAGTAATGGTGTAAAAATATCTTTGACCATCTTGTTGTGGAACAAATATTTTCCTATATTATACTCCTTCCATTTCTATTTATATCGCAGTTGCCAAAATCAAAATTTTACCCTCAAAAAAAAAATCAATTTTTTTTTTATATGTCGTAATTACATTTCCAATACATATTTTAATACTCTTTCCGCGTTTCAATATTACTTTTCAACTTTCGAGGCTCATTCAACCAATCAATTTCATATTCAATAAACCACTACATTTTTCAAGATTTTTTTAGTACCTTGTAATGAAAGTCAATACGATAAATCACTTTCTTAATCTGTTTGTTTTTTTCAAACGTGATATATGATTAGGAAGGGATGGAGTACTAGGTTATGTTACCTAGCATTATAGCAAATCCAAACCGGCCATTAGTGTTGTGTAGATGTTACCATCCAAAGAAAATGAGAAACAAAAACGTTGCTTGAAGGATTTTTAACCCTTATTTTGAGTGGGACTAGCTAAGAATGCCTTCACTCCACACCACATCAGCCCAACTTAAGAACCCATGATTGTTGAATCATCAATAACATCATTCACATTACCAACAATAATCTATCTTGTTGCAGGACACTTAGAAGTTGATGATTATGAATTATTGCCACTCCTGAAATCGTAAATCGCATTCAAGCAACAGATTAAAAATATTTTCACTCACAAAAACCAACAAGTTTCACACACACACACATCAACAAAAGCTACTCTTGAAAGTATTGCACAACACAACAAGATGTTGAATCCTTACACAGAAGAGAATCAAATGCTAACCAGCTCAAACTACTGATATAAGTAATCCTCCCTTTCCCTTAAGTTCATTGAAAACTTATCGGTGCGAGTAGGTTGGCTGAGAGGCCTAGAATGAGTCATTGAAGGATTAGAACCAGCACTGCTCTTTAATTCCACATTAGAGAATGCAGACTTCTTATGAAAGTTGAACTCATCCATGGATTGTCGTTGCATTCTCGAGTTCCTCTGCCTCGCCTTAGTTGATTCGGTCATGTTCATATAATTGGGAATGCCATTGCCATTGCCATTGCCATTACCATTACTTCCTCCTCCTTCTTCAGTGAATGGCGTTGTGGATGTGCAAATCGACGATGAACCTGAGCTCTCTTCGTACCTAAATTCTGTACTCGGGCTTGAAGAAGATCGCATAGCTAGTGGTGGTTTAGCAGAGACTCGAGTTGTGACGTTGTTTTTTCTGACTTTAACTGATCCTGGTTCAGATGTTCTTGCAAATCTACTATTGCACTTCAAAGATTCAACCATTGTCTTAGATTGTGGAGTCTTGTCTGAATCTGAGTTGGCTGCTGCTTCTTGTTCCATTAGTCTATTTTCCCAAGGTTTTGCTGCCATCCAACGTTCTAACCAACTCCACCCTGAACTGTTCTTATCAAATTCGCGGCTTTTGAATGATGAAACCGAGATGTTTGTTCGCGAGTAGTAATTTTGCCCAGATTTCAACTGCTGAAAAGTAAATTAATTAGTCAGGAAAGGATAATTGTAATGTAAGTGTATAAAAAAAACTGGACTTTTTACAAATACCTTCTGTGCAAGACTGTATGCAAGTGCTCTTTCTCTCTTGAAAGCCCCTTCTTGCCTCATATGAATTTTCGCTTTGATTTCATCCAATGTTCTTGTAGAATCACACCACCTTTCCTGAAATCCCACAAATCTTTTAGCAATTTGAAGCATTTAAATGTAAAGAATTATAATTAAATAATTTCAAGATTAACAAGAATGCAATGTTGAACTTGAACCTCAGCAAACTTCAAGGGATCATCATTAGCTTGTCGTTCATGAAGCAGTTGTTGTACAGCTTGTCCTTCTATGGACATTCAGAACACGCCGAGCTCTAACCCGAGCCTGCACCCGAACCAATGCTTGCATACACCTAAGTGTTACAGCAGCTTGCTTCCTAACCTGTCGCCCACGAACCAAAGCTTGAAGCCTCACTAGTCCTTTTAATGCCCTTAAAGCTCTCCTTGCCTAAAATTGATTTTTCACCCCAAACAACCTCAAACCATTAACTAATGTTTTATACCATAAATCAAACTGCATAACAATCTACATAGTGTTCTTAATCAAAATGAAAAAATCTTTCAAACAACTGAGTTACACATTCAAATAGGAAACATGGGGGAGGATAGGGGGAGGGAGGGTAGTCCGGGTAGAGAAAGGTGAAAGAAGTGTACCAAGAATCCACGAAAGGCAGTTTGGATTCTAATTGCAGCCCATTCTTGTCGAACAACCTTAAAATCTTTAGGTTGAGCTCTGACTACAGTTGCTACAGCAGCTGTGAAAGCATCATTGTTTATTGAACAAGAATCAGAGCATTCTGATCTGCCAAGTCTCCTGTAGCGTTGCCCTTTGATATTTTTCAATGATGAGGAACCAAGATCTCCAGATGAGCTCCTCCATAGCTTCCATTTCTTGTTCTTTCCCTCCACCTTCTCCTAAAACATTTCAGAAACACTCTGTTAGCATAAAGATATCATTTTTACTGTATTATAAACTAGAAAACAGCAAAATATAGCAACTTGTAGGGGAATTTGAACTAACATTGTCATCTTTATCAGGTTTCTTGAATCCTATCAAAGCTTTGACCCATTTTCCAGAAGCTCCCATCTAGATTGAACTCTTTTGATGTAGAAAAGTGAAGCCCAGGTTGTAAGAAGAATGCTGCTTGTGAAAGATTGGAACTTGTAAAGAAAGACAGCAAAGCAATTACAGCTTTTCTGCCGGGTTGAAGTGCAAAAGCACACAAGAGGTAAACGAAATCTAATACACTAGCAAATAATTGTAACTAAAAAAAGAAACAAGGAATTAATGCAACGGTGAAGCAGCAGTAGCATACCCTCTGGAGAGAAAGAGACGCATGAAACAGAGCTTTAAAGAGAAAGAGAACTGGAAATGGAAGTAAGTGTTATAATTTGAGAATTTAAAGTCAGAGTAGTTACAATCTGGTTTGAATCGATATTTATCAAAATTTGAGACAGTAAAAAACAATTTAAATTAAATACAAACCATTTTGTTTTTTTTTTTGAAGAAAAAAACAATCCAAATTAAATACATTTACATGCATACTTATTGAAGTCATTGTAAACCGTCGGTCCGACCGTTAAAAGAGGTGATCCGACTATGAAATTGTGTCAAATTAAGCCGATAAGGATTCACTCAACTAATTAATTAGTCATTGACTTGATCCGAAAGGTTTTGTTGGACCATTTAAATAAATTGAAAATATTTCGTAAAAAAAATAAATAAATTGAAAATATAAAAAATTTCACGAAGTATGTTTCAAAATAATGTTGAATAAAAAACCATATCAGTTTCTATAGTTATCTATGATATATGAATATTTCTATTTGGCAGCGTTTGTCATATCCAATACATATCAAACACATAATGTTGGATTCGTAATTTTAAAATTTGAGTTTAAGAATTGAAAAACCACATTGAAAATCGAACTATAAGAAATCAAGAAAACCAACCCTCAAAAAAATTTGTTTCGATAGTTTAGTAATATACAATTAGGTCTGTATAGTTTCCATATATACGAATATGTCATTCATACTCATATCTTATATTCTTTTCAAATCCTATATCTACATTTGTGTATGCTATATTTACGTATTCATACCCGTACAACCTGGACCGTTAATACTTTTGTAAATGATTATTCAAAACATCACTATCTAATCAATAAATATAGAGTGAAATAAAAATTAAAAACTAGTTCCACGTCCAAAACTACCATGAATGTGTCGTGTGCAGCAGTGCATGGGGCGTATGGATTAGTGGGGTATTGCCATATGTGGTAGTAGTGGGAACAGTGGGCCCTGGTGAGGGGAGAAGGATTCAAATTCAAAAAAACAACGGATACTAGGATATTATTCCCGCTTGAATCATTATATTACCATACATACCCTTGGTAAATGCTACTATATTACGAGAATGACCCTTCACTGCTTTTTGCCTAAAAAGGTACAAAACACCATAAATAAGACCAAAAACGATCAGACAAAAGAATTCACAGAGTCAGTGAGGTAGAAGTTTTTTTTTGTCCAAACTCAAAAAATAAAAAATACTATGATTTTTGCATTGGATTCCCTTTTGAAAGCCATCATTCTTGTGCTTTAGTCAAATGTTTTGCATTGTTGCATGGCTTGGAGTATTTATGTGAAGTTCAGTTATCAAAGCTTAAGGACAACCGTATTACAATGTTCTATGGATTTGTCCCAACTTAATTAATTATGCATCATTAATTAATGATAGTTAGGGTTTAACAATAATAGCCTCTACACTAATGCCGAACCCTACAAGTATACCATAAATAAAAAACATGCCATTTTATGAAATTGTTAATCATTCATCAGAATACATTGTTGTTAAATGGAAAGAGATCGAAAGTACAAAGTCCGCACATACCAGTAGTAGTCGTCATTACTGCGCCTATCCGTGCCCCCAGGGTTGAATCATAAATCTTCAATTTAGGCCTGCATCGTTTCCGGCAAAAAAAAAAAAAAAAAAAAAAAAAAAAAAAAAAAAAAAAAAAAAGGAGAGTGACATCTTCTGAATGTTCTTTTAGTTTTCACTCCGCATCTTATAATATAGACATATACTTCTTCCGCCCCAAACTATAAATTCATTAAGACTTTTCACATTGTTTAAAAATAGTTAAGTTTCATTAATTTTAATGATGACAGTCTACAATACCCTTGACTTAGACTAATCAAATAGTTGTGTACTTCTTCCGTTCATATTTAACTGTCGTAGTTGCAAAAAAAATACACATATTTAGGAGGGTATTAATGCTTTGACTTAACATCTAAATGACAACAATACCCCTTGAATATAATCAATGCAGTGTTGTTTTTCAATCTCCCTTTAAATATATATCATTGTCATTTTGTCATTGTT
The DNA here is from genome assembly GCA_026214975.1 of Gentiana macrophylla. Lineage (NCBI taxonomy): Eukaryota > Viridiplantae > Streptophyta > Magnoliopsida > Gentianales > Gentianaceae > Gentiana > Gentiana macrophylla. The sequence goes on from JAOBSW010000806.1 coordinate 78,397, forward strand.
AGTCATAAATGACTTGATATCTGCGTCTAAATCTGCATTTGTCTAGCAGAGCTGAAGCTGAATTTGCTAAATCTAGAGTTTCGGGTCTGGAGCTGAGCAACATGTCTGATGCTCTCAACTGAATCTGGTGGTCACGTTTGAATCTAGTTATATCTTGTACTTCTTCGTCATTCTCTGTGAAGACTACATCCGGGGTATTTCGGTATAAATACTCAATTGGACATTATGCCGTCTAGGGTTGGGTTTTCAATGCGATAAATACCAAAGCAGATTATTGTAACAATAAAAAGTATATTTGTAAGTTTCTGTGCATAATGCATATATCTCTTTTGTCTGTGGATTAGTCAGCACGTTGGATACCAGTTAAATTTGTGTTTCTTATTTTTATTTTTATTTTTTGATTGATTTTACATTTATTGCTTCTGTTTTATGAAGCATTTTTTTTGCAATATGTTACAACTAACTGGTATCTGGGTGAATGTTTCTGGGAATTTTCTCAATCTGTTCGAGCAAGGTTGATCATCACCAAGGTCATAATCAATGCTATGTTTTTGAATCGGCTTGTTATCCGGCGAAAGGATGCCGGCAATTAACGTGAAAATCAACAATTTTATAGGTAGAAACAACATCAGTTTATGGCAGATCAAGATGCACGCCTTGTTAAAACAACAAGGGTTATGGGCTCTGTTGACGAAGACGGCAGACACCGATTCAACTGAGGTGGACAGACTGGAGGAGAAGTCACATTCAACAATCATATTGTATCCATCTGGATGATATTATCACAAAAGTGGCCAAAGAAGATACGTTGTGGTTGAAGCTTGAGAGTTGGTATATGACAAAATCTCTAACCAACAAGTTGTTGTTGAAACAATGTATGTTCAGTCTTCGAATGCATGAAGGGACTCAGCTGAGAGATCATATTGATCAGCTGAATACAATATTACTTGATCTCAAGAATATGGATGTGAAGATTGAAGATGATGATGCAGTTTTGATTATGTTAGTGTCATTGCATGCATCATATGATAACTTTATGCAGTCATTTATTTTTAGGAATGATACAATGTCATTGGAGGATGTGAGATCATATATCCACACTCGAGAGCTATGTCGTAAGGCATCCGGTTACAGTATGAGATACCCGGTGCCGGTTTGGTTCTTTAGTAGCTTGACAACACATGGCAATGAAACCCTGGAAGGAAGAAGTCCAAGAATGGTGGTTCCAAAGTTCCTAAGCCTAGAGATGTCTGTAATTACTATTAAGTGCAGGGACATTGGAAAATCATTCATCCAAAGAAGAAGAAGCAGTAGGAGAACAAATCTAACACAGCTGCAATAGCTGAGCATTACACAAATTCACATAAAGACAATTCTCTAGTGGTTGGTGAATCAACACATCACAATGATGTGTGGATTCTTGATTCTGGGGCATCTTACCATATTTGTCCACACAGGGAGTGGTTCTCAACTTATGAGCATATGGATGAATGACATATTTCTATGGCCAACAACAAGGTCTGCAAGACAGTTGAAATTAGCTCAATGTAGATCATGTCTCATAAAGGTAAATTCTACACATGGAATAAATTTAAGCATGTTCCACATATGACGAAAAAAATCGATTTCTTCAAGTCTCTTTGAATGACAAACAAAGGTTCAAATTCAGAGGTGAATATGGAGTTATGAATGTCTACAAAGGTTCATATGTGATTCTGAAAGGTGTCAACAATGGAACATTGTATATGTTACAAGGATCTACTGTATATGGTTCCAATGTTGGTGAATCATCTGAAGTTTACCAGCCAGATCTAATCAAGCTGTGGCATATGAGATTTGTTCATATGGGTAAAAAAAAGGGTGTAAATTTTATCTAAATCTAATCTTCTTGAAGGATATAAGGTCAAAAATCTGGACTTTTGTAAGCATTGTGTGTTTGGGAAGCTACACATAAGCAAGTTCCCAAAAACAATTCAAAACACAAAGCATCGCTTGATTATATACATTCGTATTGCTAGGGCCATCAATGGTGGAATCTTTGGGTGGTCACAGATACTTTGTGTCATTAATTGAGCTACCAGCAAAGCTAGAAGGACCAATGTCGGACCTCTCAAGAGGTATGGGTTTTAGGATATGGTTGGTTATACATTTCAGGTGTAGTCAAGAGGTGAATGGGTGAGAACCAAACACATACGTGGAAGGCGTGACATGTTCAGGGAGCATCTCAATGGCTTGCTACCGTGGGAGATAAGATTGAGTCACCAGAGAGAAGAATCAGGACATGGGATATGGTCAAACAACCACATGAGAGAGGAGGATAGTTATTTGTAAGTGGGTCTTCAAGACAAAAAAATGAATGTCACTAGGTGAGGGCATAAGATATCATGCATGTTTGGTTGCAATAGGGGTTAGTCAAAAAGAGGGTGGACTATGATGAGATATCTCACTGTAGTCGAGGGCACACTTCAATCAGTGCTATTAGCAATGGTTGCACATTGGTATCTTGAACTTGAAAAGTTAGATGTGAAGATAACTTTTCTACATGAAGATGTAAATAAAGAGATTTATATGACTCAGGGAGAGGGGTTTTAAGTTCCTGTAAAAGAAAGGTATGTTTAGAAGTTAACAAAGTCCTTGTCTAGACTCAAGCGGGCTCTAAGGCAGTGGTACAAAGAGTTTGACATTTATATGATCAAGCTAGGATACAACAAAAGTCCTTATGATTGTTATGTGTATCATAACAAGTTGAAAGATGGTTCATCGTGTCATGTATGTGGATGATATGTTGATAGAAGTTGTGAACAAGTCTGATATTCAAAGTATGAATAATCTTCTCAGTGTTGAATTTGAGAAGAAGGATTTGGGTGCAGTGAAGAAAATTCTAGGGATGGAAATCTATAGAGACAGAATTCAGAAGAAATTATTAATTGTCATTAATGATATTGTCCAGATTTGACATGTCAGCTGCCAAGTCTATGGATACTCCAATGGCACCAAATATCCGTGACGATACCGGGTTACGCACCTCGATAGATCATCATCGAGTGGACCTTATGGATTGAATACTTACCAAGGCACATAAGCCAGATAAGGCATGCAAGTCGGACTATCGACTTGAAAGCCATGGCATGCATGTCGGTCCTCGAGCCTGAAGTGTGGCTAGGGATTCGAGGTCACGACTATCGACTTCACGGGCGTCACGGGCGGACGTGAGTTTTGAGTCGATCATCCCAGGTCGGGAAGATCGATATCGAGAACGAGTCCACACCGACTACGTTGGCCCAAAGATTCACAGGATAACTTGGGCAAAGGGTAAAGCCCAATTAAGGGTAAACACGACAATAGCTACAAACCGACTCATATTAGGGTTAGTCCGGCATTGTCCTTATAAATACAACGTTCCAGGAACTACGTATGGCTTGATTCCTGGAATAATAACAGGATACGTAGGCACTCTAAGAATCCCACTTAGACTCAGCCGCAACATACAAAACCCCTCTGTCGTTTTTGGCATTAGGGTTCTTGATTGTTCATCAATAATATAAGGAAGAGTCCAGATCTTTAAGGTGACATAATTTGTCATCGTCATTGGCGCTAGAAGGAGGGCTCCTTCTTTTGTTGAATACATCAAGATCATCATGCCTCCGAAGGAAAAGACCGCCAGAAAAACCACCTCTAAAAACGTGGATCCGCAGAATCCACAGACATGTGGCGAGCGGTGCGCGGATCCTCGGGGAAAAAGATCCGGCTTTAGAGGCTGGCCCATGAAAATCCGCCAAAACAAACTCGGGGCCTTGCCCGCAGTATCAAGCCATGGTGGATCACCGGTGGCGGCACAGATCATAATGCCCTGAGAAGGATAATGTCGGAAGCCTTTAATCGGCGAGAGAGACAAAGAATAACAGCGGAAGGCGGCCCGAATAACGCCGCCAATAATCCTAAGCCGATCAATTGAAGAGGTCGGTCGCTTCCTCAAGTTCGGTCGAACGGAGGAAGCGAGAAATACAACAAGCACATACGCATCGATGAAGATAGCGTTAGCGGGAGTTAGATGTAATCCAGGGAAAACCCAAGGCCCGTTGTGGTTAGAGTCTCCTTTCATCAAGGAGATTGAAGACTATCCTAAACCCAAGGGTTTAAAATACCTAAGATAGACCCGTATGACGGCACCACCGACCGGAGGACCATCTTCACAGTATCTATCCCAGATGAGGCTAGAATGTGCCCTGCACTGATGCGATGCCGGGCATTCGAGACTCTACTTGTAGGACGAGCAAGAGAGTGGTTCACCAAGTTGAAACCCAGATCCATCTCCGCCACCATGCTCGCCAGAAAATTCAGAGACGCCTTCATCGTCAACAAAAAGTTTCAGTTGAGTGAGACGCACCTCACAAACGTGAGGCAGCATAGAGACGAGTCGGTATTAGATTATCTGAAGAGGTTTAACCTTGAGGCCATGCAGGTGAAGGATCCTCAGGATCGAGTCTTGATCACTTCATTCGTAGGGGGACTGCGCAACACAAAGTTGTACGAGAAGTTAAGCAGGAACCTCCCTCGAAACATGGATGAATGTGTGAATGTCGTACATCGATTTTGCCAAGGCGAAGAGGCGCATGCGTAGGCACACCCCAAGCCGAGTGGATGGACACTCGAGGAAAGAAGGTCGAGGAGGAAATAAGAATCACCTCACAAAGACAAGATGTAGAGAGGAAAACGCCTGTTTGGGATCGCATCGGCGCCTCCTCGGGCCGGTCGAGAAAAAGGGGTAGAAAGGATAAAGATTTTACTCCCCTCAACCGGTCCCGTACAGAGGTCTTATCAATCATGGTTTCTAAGAATTTGGCCAAGAGGCCACCTCCGATCAAAAAACCTCGAGAAAAACGAAGGTCGACAAAGTATTGTGAATTCCACGAGGACACAGGTCACTCGACAGAGGACTGTTTCGATTTAAAGAAAGACATCGAGGCTCGCATCCAGGAGGGAAAGCTGGATGAGGTCATAGACCGATCGAGTTATAATGAGCCCAGGGGGCAGCGAGACTTCAAAAGAAGAAATCCTGACCAGGATAGAGGTCGAAGTCGAGAGAATCAAAGAAGAAAAGATCGATCCTGAGACGAGACCGATCTCCCGATAACAATAGGGACTACTATGGTCGGGGATCGCTATGGTGATAATCGCCCAAACAATTATGTGAATATGATATTTGGGCCGGGGGAGAGTGAGAAGGAACGAGCCAGTCGAGAACCAGACGACAGCTCGAGGCCGCGTAAGCAGTCAAGATTAACTACGGAAGTCGGGTACGGCCCCAGAGACGCGTTCTAAGTTGACAAGTCACGGTGAGGGTTAGTGATTGAAGCGATTATAAGTCGCGCCAGAGTGTCGAGGGTATGCGTCGATAATGGTAGCGCCTATTTGTGAATATCTTATACTACTCGGCATTCCAGGGAATGAAACTCAAAGAGAAAGACTTAGCACCCATAGCCTCTCCACTATTCGGCTTCACAGTCGAGCGATCCATCCCATGGGTTCCATAAAGCTACTAACGGCGTGAGGTGATGGGGAAAGAGGAGGACGCTAGAGCTAAACTACGTGGTCGTTAAAGCTCCCTCCGCGTATAATGTTATTTTGGGTAGACCAGCCCTTTTCGAGTTACGAGCTATAGTTTCGACGTTCCATAACAGCATGAAATTCCCGACTCGAAATGGTTCCCACGAAGTAAAAGGGGATATTGAAATCGCTGTAAGTCGCAATTCGATAGTGATGAACGGTAAGATGGCGGTACAACAAGTCCTCATCGAGGAGCTCATTCCGGAGGAGGAGGAAGAGAAGTGTTGGGCTTCGAGTGAAGCAGTTGAAAATGTCACCATGGGAAGATGGAATCGATCGAGTGTCCAAGTCGGGTTTGGATCCCGACTCAGGAAAAGCGGTTACTGATCGATTTGCTGAAAGAGTTCAAGGACGTTTTCGCCTGGAAGGCGTCCGATATGCCAGGCCTACCGACAAACATCGCCATCCATAAACTCGAGATTGACCAGGCCAGAAAGCCAGTCAAACAGAAGAAGCGAAATTTCGCGCAAGATCGATTGGAAGCTATCGAGTCCAAGTCGGGAAATTTATTGTCGGCAAATATAGTAAAAGTGCTCTATCCGAATGGCTTGCCAATCCGGTGTTAGTGAAGAAACCGGATGGCGGTGGCGCGATGTGTGTAGATTTCACGGATTTGAATAAGGCGTGCCCCAAAGATTCTATCCGCTACCTAAGATCGACAAAAGTTAGTTGATTCGACCATCGGTTTTGAGGTATTCGGCGTTCCTTGATGCATATAAGGGTACCACCAAATTCTTATGGATCTCGAGACGCGGAGAAGACGCGTTTATCACAGAGTTTGGCACCTTTTGTTATGTTACCATGCCATTCGGACTAAAGAACGCCGGAGCTACATACCAAAAGGCGATCAACAAGAATTTTCGCGAAGGCGATTGGTAGAAATATGGAAGTCTATGTGGACGATCTACTCATCAAAAGCCGATCGATGAAGCAATTTACGGTAGACGCTTGTGGAAGTATTTGGAGTACTAAGAGATACCGACATGAAACTTAATCCAAAAAGTGCACCTTGAGGGGTGAGGCAGGCAAATTTCTAGGGTATATGGTGTCGAGAGACGGGATTCGAGCCAACCACGACAAGATCGACACACTAAAGAACATGCCTCGCACCTCGAAACATGAAAGAGGTTCGAGAGACTCACCGGTCGGATGGCAAAGATCGAATAGGTTTTTATCTCGGTCACCAGCGTGCGGCGCTACCGTTCTTTAAAGTTCTTGAAAACCCAAATTCTTTCCACTGGAACAACGAATGTCAGACGGCCTTCGAGGAACTAAAAGCATATCTTTCAGAACTACCTACTCTCACCTCCCCTCGAGAGGGGGAAAGGTTGCTAGTTTATTTATCAGTCTGCGAGGAAGCAGTGAGTTCGGTCTTGGTTCGAGAGAGGAGAAAAGGGCCAGGTGCCCATATATTTTGTAAGTAAAGCTCTGCACGGCCCCGAAGCCCGATACTCACCAGCTGAGAAGCTCGCACTAGCGTTGGTACACGCATCGAGAAAGCTTAGGCCATACTTTCAAGCCCATCCTATAGTGGTAGTCACAGACCAACCACTCAAGCAAATTCTTGCGAAGCCCGACACATCCGGGTCGACTCGCGAAGTGGGTAATCGAGATGGCTCAATACGACATCGAGTTCGTATCGCGCATCGCAATCAAGGCACAAGCTTTAGCGGACTTCTTAGCCGAAGGTATATCAAAGTGCAACTTGAGCGGGAAAAGGAAAGTCATGAAGAACGATGGATGCTCCACGCGCCGATGGGGCCTCGAGCAAAGAAGGAGCAGTGCGAGCCTCCTATTAGTCACCCGAGGGGAGGAGTTTCCATACGCCCTCCGATTCGATTTTAAGGCAACTAATAATGAGGCGAATATGAAGCAATTATCACCGGTCCAAGCTCGCTCTAAAAGTTGGGGTCGAAAATCTCAACGTTCTGATGACTCGCAATTGGTTGTTAATCACATTAAAGGGAGTATGAGGCTAAGGAAGAAACTATGAAAAAGTATTTAGCAGTAGTTCAAGGCCTCAAGCCGAAATTCAACTGGATTCAATTTGAACAGGTACCTCGAACTCAGAACAAGAGGGCCGACGCTCTGTCCAAGTTAGCATCGAATTTCGTCTCTAGCAAAAAGGTGTTAGTTGAATCGCTAACAGAGAGAAGCTATGAAGAAATAGAAGCCCAGCCGATATCTCAGCGGGCTACATGGATGGATCCAATTGTCCTTTACTTAAAGGACGGAACATTACCCCAAGGATAAGGCAGTCAAGAAAGGTCCGACTTGATCGGCTCGATCACGCATTCTTCAACGACATACTTTATCGGAGGTCATTCACAAGTCCATGGTTGAGATGCGATCTCGAGGCAGAGGAGAATATCTTCTCAAGAAATCCATAGGGAGCTTGTGGGAATCATTGCGGGGCTAGAATGCTAGCTCGAAATGCAAGCTCATTTGGATACTTCGGCCGTCAATGCAACGAGACGCGATCGAGTTAGTACAGAGGTGCAATTCTTGTCAAATTCACGATAACATCTCTCATCAACAGCACAAGAAATGAATGTCATCTCGTCAAGATGGCCTTCGACGTGTGGGGAGTCGATATTGTAGGGCCCCTACCACGAGCCCAGGAAAAATAAGTTTGTAGTAGTTGCGGTGGATTATTTCACTAAGTGGGTAGAGGCCAGGGCTTTACCCGACATCAAAGCAACTACAATCAAGAAATTCCTATGGGTCGATATTTTATGCGGTATGGTATTCGAAGGTTCTAATCTCGGACAACGGCACTCAATTTGAAGACCGAAGAGTCGAGAGTGGTTAGCCGAATATCATATCGATCAACACTTCACTTTGATCGCGCAAGATCCTCAAGCAAATGGTCAAGTCGAGCAAACAAATCGGCTGATTAAACTCGGATGAAAAAGAGGCTCAAGGCGAAGGGCGATCAAGGCGTTGCAACTCCCGAGCATCCTGTGGTCATACAGATGACTCCAAACGCATCAACGGGTGAAACACCTTTCTCCTCGACCTATGGTGCGCGGCGATTATCCCCGCGAAATCGGCGTCCCCTTCCTCGAGTGTTAGCGTATAATATTGAGACGAATGATCCCGATATCCGACAAGAGAAGGATAATCTCGAGAGCGGAGAGAAATGGCCTCAGCCAGAATGGCAAGGTATAAGCAGAAGATCTCTCAATATTACAACGCGAGGGTAAAATACAGATATTTCAAAGTCGGAGACCTAGTTTTGAGAAAGAACGAAGCAAGTCGGCAAAAGGAGATCGGGGCCCTCTCCCCGAACTGGGAAGGCCCGTATCAGATCCTAAAAGTCCACCCTAAAGGTTCATATCAACTAGGTCGAGCAGACGGAACTACAGTCCCTCGACAATGGCACGCGAATAATTTGAGGAAATTTTACGTCTAGTCCTTAGTCGATCAGTTTGTTTCTACTTATTTTATAAGATTTGTAATCAGCCCATGAGACAATTCTATCTTTATTATAATAAACGATGATTTCTTTTTCTACGATTTTGTTAAGTATTTTTGTAATATTCTAAGTCCAAAGGGGCTTGAAGTTGCAATCGACAAAATATGGAGCAATCCGCGAGTCGGAACTCCCGACAACGCCACAAGCATATAATGCAGAAGGCAAAAAGAAGACTCGCAAGGTCGGGTCAGATGTCCAAGTCAAAAGCCTAACGCACCTAAGGGTCGAATAAGGCAGACAAAGGACGGTTCGCATGGTCGGGCCAAACGTCCAAGTCGGAAGTCTAACCCGCCCCAAGGGCACTAGACCGAGACAAGGGCGATTCGCAATGTCGGACTAACTCAAGATCTAGCAAGCTTATAAGGCTAAAAAGCCAAGGCAAATAGATCGACCTAAAAGCCATATAGAGCCCAAGTGCATTATGAATCAAGTTCATAAAACACTTGGGGGTATTACATCGATAAAGCGAGAGCGAACAGAGCGGAGGCTCGACAAGCAAGAAAGCCAAAGACGGTAATAAACGAGTAAGTAAATAATAACAAACAGAGAGACAAAAGGCGAAATTTCAAAACAAATTAAGGCCGGTCGAAAAGACCAGCCATTGTAAATGGAACATTCACCCAAGTCGATTCAAAGTCAAGAAAATGTACAAATAGTTACAAGAGTTAAAACTCAGAATATCAAAGTCCCAAGGAGGTCAGATAATTAAATAGAAGCATCAGGAGTCGGAGTAGCATCTTCGGGGGTCGACGTAGGAGCAGTGGCAGCGGGAGTCGTGTTATCGGGAGCCGGGTTTGCTGTGGGACCACCATACTTCTGGGCAAGGGATACACCCTGCTGAAATTCATCGAAGTATTGGTCATACAGCGCCTCCGAGTCAGGGTCATAGCAGCCAGGCTCTTCAAGCTTGTCGATCTCGACATCCGGATAAACCTTTCTCACTTGGTCCACCGCCTTGGTGAATCCTCCAAGTATGGCTGTCTGCATGATGACATCGAGATCCATGCCCAACTCTTCGGACTTCCGATACTCGAGAACCGTAGCAGCCCTCGCCTCTTCAAGCTGCCTAGGAACCTGATCAAGTTCGGCTCTCAATTGATCTCTCTCCTCAGCAACAGTCGCTCCTCGCGCCAGTTCTTCCTCGAGAGCTACTTTGGCAGCAGCCTCCCTCCCCTCGGCCGTAGCCAGATCTCTCCTCAGCTCGGCGATGATAGCCTCCCGCTCCCTTGACCTTTCTATCTCGGCAGCAGCCTTCTTCCTTGAAAGCGTTAAGGCTGCGATTCGGCACAAAGTGACACTAGGCGACTCGATAGCGAGCCCTGTCATTCAACCTCCGGATTTGCGTCTTGACTCTTCCTCATTCTTGGACGGCGTGCTCATACGTCGAGAGGTCTCTCGGCTCATAAAGTAATCTTTGCCAAAAGGAAAAAATTAAGGCATAGGCGTGGTGAGTCCAAAAAAAAAAAAAAAAAAAAAAAGACAGGAGATTGACAAGAGTTAGCCTTTACCACACGACCCGGCTCGGAGGAAGAGGCGGGGACTGGTCGTCGGTGCCCGACATCTTCGGCCGACATCCTACTCGTGGCGGAAAGGTCGAGAAAAGGCTTCGTGACCTTAGCTTTTTAGCCGACCTTTGCCGATCTCTCACCACTCCTCGAGGCCCGACCTCTTCTTCTTCTCGCAACCGAGCGCTTCAAAGACGCAGAAGGCTCTTCACTCCTCCGACGAAGAAAGTCGATAATGTCCTCTACAGCGCAGATCGACCGGTGTTCATGGGTGAGTCCTTCCGAGGTGGAAGGCGGAGTTGATTGTGTGACAGGGGTAGTTGTCTCGACACCCTCAGTCGGGTCAACAGCATGAACAGGTCTTTCCTCGGGCGCCGGAGGAGTAGCTCTCGATCTGGAGGCGGCGACAGCAGCAGCCACAGCAGAAGCCTTAGGAACAGCGACCTTCGAGAATCTACCCACTACACAAATGAAAAAGGAGTCAGTATCAGGAATAGCAGAGATACAACTTCAAAAAGAATTAAGACTTGATAATAAAATAACCAAGGTTCGTACAATTTTCCTGATCGACAGGATGAAGCGCTATGCATGGTACGGGGCCCGCCTCCTCGAGGCGGGCAAGGTCATAAAGGAGACTCAGGTCCTGTGTAACCACCTCGAAGGTAAATCTCTCGAGAGTAAGAGCCTCGTTAGGTGCGGCTTCACGACCCAGTTTGTCATCTCTTCCCTCTCTCGACCTCCATAGCCCGACATAGGGGTTATCCGACCCGTGTCGAAGGAAGAAGAACCTAGGCTTCCAATTGAATGAGATGAAGGTCCTTTTGACACGAACTCATGACGATTGGCACGCTTTTGAAACGTGTACCACCCCCGAGTCGGGCATCGCGCGAGATCTTGTGCCACCATCGGAACAAAGGGACGATGAACCCGATGCCCGCAACTCGGCAGCAATTAGAAAGCCCATCGAGTCCGGATGGCATTCGGGCCCTGATTGAGATATACCGATCTCATAGTGGCGAAGAAACGGCTGGACCGCCCGGACAGGGGAAATCTGAGCCCCATCAATAGTTTGGGCCTCGTAGACCGTCTGAGAACCCTCCGGGGCTCATCGGCAAATTGGTGGTGGCGGAAGGAAGCCGAGCCACCAGTTGAGGCTAGACGGCCCATATCTCTCGCCGTAGTTGGTTGAGATCGTCCATGGTGAGGCAGGGAAGTGCACCCTTTAGCCCTTTTCCGCCCATTCTTGTGGGCGAGTTTCTTAGGTTCCCCGATAATTCCTAAGGGTTCCCTAGGATTTGAGGAAGGGTTTGATCGGAAGGCGGATATGGGTGTTTGATCGCGGAATGAGACTCTCTACCCTATCGAAAGTGTAGCACTACTAGCATGGATGGATTCAAGCGGGAATGGTAAGAACAGAAAGAAAGATGAATGCGAAAAGATGCTTACTTGTATTTTCTCGAGGAGTAAATGGAGAAATGGATAGCGCGAAATGATTTCACCGTCTGGTTCTTCTCTCCCCTTTTATGCGCGTTGCTAATGCCAAATGACGGTGAAAAGACGTGATTGTGGGGTTACTAGCGATTATAACTCCCCATGAATCGCGAAAATCAAAGGTGACATCATTTATGGCGGAGTAAGACGAAGAGATAGTGCGCTCGACGTCACAATGGACGGCCACGATTGGTCGGGAGGCAGTGGCACACACGGCGGTTACACCATTTCCCGCCCAAGATCTGGTCCAACTCGAAGACGATTTCAAATTGGCAGATCTGACCTCGGACAACGGAAGTCGCCTCTCTCAGGTCTGGGGGGCTTATGACGATACCGGGTTACGCACCTCGATAGATCATCATCGAGTGGACCTTATGGATTGAATACTTACCAAGGCACATAAGCCAGATAAGGCATGCAAGTCGGACTATCGACTTGAAAGCCATGGCATGCATGTCGGTCCTCGAGCCTGAAGTGTGGCTAGGGATTCGAGGTCACGACTATCGACTTACGGGCAGTGCAGGACGTGAGTTTCAGGAGTCGATCATCCCAGGTCGGGAAGATCGATATCGAGAACAGAGTCCACACCAGCTACGTTGGCCCAGTATCCACAGGATAACTTGGGCAAGGGGTAAAGCCCAATTAAGGGTAAACACGACAATAGCTACAAACCGACTCATATTAGGGTTAGGTCAGGCATTGTCCTTATAAATACAACGTTCCAGGAACTACGTATGGCTTGATTCCTGGAATAATAACAGGATACGTAGGCACTCTAAGAATCCCACTTAGACTCAGCCGCAACATACAAAACCCCTCTGTCGTTTTTGGCATTAGGGTTCTTGATTGTTCATCAATAATATAAGGAAGAGTCCAGATCTTTAAGGTGACATAATTTGTCATCGTCAATCCGCGGAGAAGGAATACATGTCAATGGTTCCATATGCTAATGCAACATGAATATGATGTAAGAAATGGACTGTACTAGACTTGATCTGGCACAAGCTGTTGGTGTTGTTAGAAAGTTTATGGCTCAAACTGAAAAAAACACTGGAAATATGTAAAAAGGATGTTTGTGTACCTTAGGGATACATCTGATGTTGGTCTCATTTATATGGGTGATGCTCAGTGCTTAGTCATAGGGTTTTGTGATTCTGATTATGCTAGAGATGTGGACAATAGGAAATCTATGACTAGTTATGTATTCACTTTGGGTGGCTCGGTAGTAAGTTGAAGGCAACTATGCAAGAAACATTGGCATTATCTACCATCGAGGGCAATTTCATCGCACTTTGTAGATGCGACCAAGGAGGAATCAAGTTAAAAGGACTAGTAAGTAATTTGGATCTGCATCAGGATCAAACTGAGATATATTGTGACAGATTAAGTGCAATATGTTTGGCTAATGATAAGGTTCATCATGAGAGAACCAAGCATATTGATGTGAGGTATCATTTTTTTAAGAATGAGAAATGAGGTTAGGTGTAAAAGATTAGCACTCATGACAATCCTACTGATATGCTCACCAAATCTGTTCAGAGAAGGAAGTTTCAACTGTGTATGGACTTGCTTGACATCCAAATATGTTAATTGTTTGGCCAGACAAGTCTGAAGAAGAGGAATCCGGTTTTGTACATTTGAAATTGGCTACTAGCTAGTGCATATGGTACATAACATCTATTTTCTAGTTATGCATCTGGTTGAACGATAGTTCAAGTGAATGTGGAGATTTGTCAGTTAGGTGATTTGTTATCTACGTCTGAATCTGAATCTATCTCAGTCAGGGCTGAAGATGTATCTAAAGTTTTGCGTCTAGGGCTTTGCATCAGATCTGATGTTCTCAGCTAAATCTGGTGGTCATGTCTGAATCAACTCTGAGTCTGAATCTGGTTACATTTGTTAGTTCTTCGTATGTTCTTTGTGAAGACTACACCTGGAAGTATTTTAGTATAAATACTCAGTCGGACATTGTGGCGGCTAGGATTAGGTTCCCAATACTAAAAATACCAGCAGTTATTGTAACAACATTAGAGTATCTTTATAACTTTCTGTGCATATATAATAAATATTCTTTTTTTGTCCGTGAATTAATCAGCACATTGCTGGATACCATGTTAAATAAGTGTTTCTTATTTTTCTGATTTTTGATTGATTATTGCTTCTGTTTTCTGGATTCCTTTTGCAATCTATTACACCGGTCATAAAAGTGTAATTTTCAATGGCAATATTCATGCTATTGTATATTCTTTAATAATGCATAAAGTTACTTCTCAAAAAAAAAATGCATAAAGTTATACTTTATCCACAAGGAAGTTTTTATTCATACCACACAAGCTTACTACGACACTACACATAACAATGATATTACACTCAATCATTTTCTTTTTCAAAAGCAATTATATGATGTGATATCAATTCCCGAAGCTTAATTACTTGAATCAGGACTGATTTCATACCTGACGATTTTAAACATCGTCGCCAACTAATTGTGTTAAAGTGTATAAGAAATATAGTAACGTCTTTATTTCCACCAATTAATTTTAAGATAAATGCAGAAGCGTTTGATCTTAACGTGATATCAAAGGAAGGTCTTGGTTCAAACCGGTCTGAAACATTAATTTCCCCCATTTATAATATGCAAGTGTTGGGCTGGCCTAGTTGGCCTTTGGGAAACAATTCTAGAAGAGTTGAGTTTGTAATTTATAAAACCGCATTTTTGTGGTTTTCCTTTAATTGACAAGATTGCATGTGGACAAATAGATTGCAATTTATGTTTGAAAAAGGATGGGGTAAATAAAGTAAAGGTAAAAAGGAAGGCTTTTGACACTTTCCTTTTGGTTTTGGGTCAAACAATAACGCTTCCCCATGAAAATGCAGCAAGAGAAATATAAAAAAAACATAAAATACACTGTCCGAAGCATGGAGTACGTTTTTCCATAATTTTCCAACTAGAGTTTAACTTTGTCGATATGTCGGGCTTGGCCATCTGTATGAAAAACTTTCAGTGTGATTTTTGGATCTTAACATTTGGATTTGTCACCCCTTAACATAAAAATTAAAAAATTAAAAAATTAAACATATGGTGATATGGATTTGTCTCCAATTACTATCTCCGTTCTAAGATATAAGTCGTTTTGGGTATTTTTACATGAATTAAGAAAATGGTTGAATGACATAAATTTCAAGTGGAAGTGACTAAAATATCATTTGACTATCATTAATGAAATCATTATAAAGTATTGAAAAGTAATTGGATTGTTAATAAATTAGGAGTAAGATAGATAAATAGTAATAAATGCTTCATTGGTAATGTAGAATAACTTATAATTTAAGACAATCAAAAAGAGGTAGAATGACTTATATTTTAAAACGGATGTAGTATTTTCCTTTCTATCGATTTCAAAATCTTAAAGAGTGTTTTTGTTTGTGTTTCGTGTCATGTGAATTATTTATATTTCAAGAATTTACTTTTATTTTTTATGTTTAAACTTGACATATTTAATCTTTCTTCTTTACGAAAGGAGGATCTTTATCTTAATCACGCTGATTCTACCGGTGCACCTCACTACTTATGCGCATTATAGTGGGATCGACTTTACGAAAGTCGGTTCTGGAGTCAAAAACAAATTTCACATCGAGTCGATTCTAAATCATCCTTGGGAAAGCCGGTATTTTGTTTCAGAATCGATTTTTACAATATCGATTTTGTGAAAACGGTGTGATGCACCGATAGATATGATGCAAAGGCAGAACGAGTGTGATGAAGTTTATAGATTGAAAGTAAAATGCGAATTATTATTGATGAACTGAAAGTTACAAGTTGGATTACAATTTAGCTGATCATGACTACATACACCTCATGAATCAGTAAGAAGTAAGTTACAAACTGTTACTACAAACTATAACTGAATAACTACTTTCTACATCACACTATACTAGACTACTCATCAGTCATTGCCTCATATCATCAAAGTCAGTCATTGTGCCTTTATCGCTAGAGAGTGTATGTATTAGCTGACTGCACTCAGCATTCCCTTCAGCCTCTATACTATAACAACTCCCTCAAGCTGAGAGTGGTACATGAACAGCTTGCACTCAGCATTCCCTTCAGCTACTTGAACTTTGGAAGATCTTTGAAATTCCCAATTTGCCTAGTAGATAGGAGAAAATAGTTGCATCCAAGGCCTTGGTGAGAATATCAGCTACTTGTTCTTTTGTGTTTACTTGAATAAGTTTAACAAGTCCTTATTTGACTTTGTCTCTCACAACATGGCAGTCAATTTCAATATGTTTTGTTCTTTCATGAAAGATTGGGTTATGAGCAATGTGCATTGCACTGACATTGTCACAAAATAACACAGTAGGCAACTGAATTGGAACCTGCAAGTTCTGTAGTATATAAATCAGCCACTGGATTTCACAAACTGCATTTGCCATAGCCCTATACTCATCCTCTAATGAGCTTCTAGCTATAGTTGTTTGTTTCTTGGCATTCCAAGAGATTTGAGCATCTCCTAGAAACATCATATAGCCTGATACCGATCTTCTTGTTTCAGGACAACTAACCCAATCAATGTCTGTAAAACCTTTAAGTACAAGGTTGTTGTCTATTGGAAATAGATTCCTTGACCAGGATTAGTCTTCAAATACCTCAGCAGCCTATAAGCTGCCTTCATATGATTTTCGGTAGGAGTGTCTAGAAATTGACTCAATTGCTGAACTGCAAAGGCAATATATGGTCTGGTGAAGGTAAGATAGATAAGTTTGGCCACTAAGGATCTGTAAGTAGTATTATCCTCCAAAAGGGGTGAATCACCATGCTGTAAAGTTTGCTTAGACTCCATAGGTGTCTTAGCATGTTTTTTCTCCAAAAATTCATATTCTTCTAGGAGATTAAGGGTGTATTTTATTTGAGAAATTGATATGCCTGCAGGTGTCCTAGCAGTTTCAATGCCTAGGAAATATCTCAACTTTCCAAAATCCTTAATAGTGAATTGCTTGTGTAGGGCATCCTTGACATGTTGAATTAACTTCTCATTGGGGCTTGCTGCTATGATGTCATCTACATAGACCAAACAAAGCAATAAAGGATCTATCTCGACCCTTTTGTGAATAAACTATGGTCATTTTTGGATTGAATGAATCATTGAGTCTCCAAGGATTTGATCAACTTGCAATTCCATTGTCTGCTGGCTTGCTTGAGGCCATATAATGACTTAGTGAGTCTGCAAACTTGATTTGATTTAGTTGTTGCGCAACCTGGGGTAACTGCATGTATACTTTTCATGTAAATCACCATGTAGAAAGGTAGTATTGACATCCATATGATGTAGGTACCAGTTATTGGCTGCTGCTGCTGCAAGTAAGGCTCTAACTGTAGTGATCTTGACAACAGGTGAGAAAGCCTTTTGCTACTAGTCTAGCTTTATATCTCTCTACTGAACCATCAGGGTTGTATTTGATTATGTACACCCATTTGCACCCAATGGGTTTTTTGCCTTGGGACAGATCAACTATTTCCCATGCATGAGTGTTTTGTAGAGCTTCAATCTCTTTTTGCATTGCTTCTTTCCATTCATCATTCTTGATAGCTTGATTGTAAGTCTTAGGCTCTTTAACAACATCAATAGAATTAATGAATCTGCCATAGTCTGTTGATAGGTTACCAGGTTCATGACCTCACTCAGCAGGTGTGGGGTCTGCTGAACAGTGTGAGCACCTCCTTGATAAACAGTTGGTGATTCCTTGTTCTTATGGACCTTCTTAATTGTGTGGGTTCAGGTGCCTGATTAACTAGTGCATGGTTTTCATTAGATGCCTCAAATTGCGGTGATCCTATGTCCGGGTCGGGTCTCTTGAGTCATTCAGTAGATCATCAAAATTGTCCATTATTGGTAAAGGAATGGGCATGTCAGCAAGATGTCTAGCCCTTCCTAATACCTGTTGAAATAAGGGAAAATAAGTCAGAATTGAGTATTTTAGCAACAAAGATGTCTTTGTTGGTAATATCTATAAGAATAGCACTCTTAGACGTATTTGAATTCCCAAGATAAACACAAGTCTCACATCTTGAGTCAAATTTTGTCTTGTACTGCTGAAGTGTGCAAGAAAAAACTAAGCAACCAAAAACCTAACACAGAATAGTCTGGTTTAGTGCCATAAAGCATCTCATATGGAGTGCTTTCTTTCAGCAGTGGTGTAGGTGTAGCATTAATTAATTTTACAGCAAGGAAAAAGACAGAAACCCCAATATTCACTAGGTAAATTACTCTGGAACCTCAGTCCCCTGGCAACATTCAACATATGCTGATGTTTCCTTTCAACAATACCATTTTGTTCAGGTGTGCTGACACAGGATGTCTGATGTATGGTGCCATGCTGAGCATAAAAATCAGTGAGCTGGAACTCGGCTCCATTATCAGACCTAATAACTTTAATAATTTTGTGAAATTGAGTAGAAACAAATTTAACAAACAATTTAACAACGTCAGAAGCTTCAGATTTATGCCTCATAAGAAAAACCCAAGTAAATCTAGAGAAGTCATCTACACCAGTTAAGAAATATTGTTGTCCATTGACAGTATGCTGTCTTAAGGGACCCCAAATATCTATGTGAACAAGATCAAATATAGCATTCACAATAGTAGTGCTCAAAGGAAAATGATTTTTCTTCAGTTTAGCCATAGGACAAACATAACAAAGATCATGATTACAAAATTTGACAACAGCAGACTGTGTACTAATGACTTGCATTCTCTTATCTGGCAAGTGTCCTAGTCTGTAATGCCATAAAAGAGCATCATCTAATCTATCAGACAAAGTATGATTTTCTACAACATTGACAACAAAGAGTGTTATTGGTTGATCCATGACATAGAGTCCTTTGTGTAACTCTGCTGAACCAATCACTTTCTTGTTCTTATCCCGCTAAACACACTTGTTAGCAGAAAAAACAGCTGCACCTTTTGTATGATTAATAGAGGCTGGTAAATAAAAAAGGTTATACTTAAAACCAGGGATGGAAAACACATCATGTTGGACCAGCTGAGGGTTTACCCTTACTTGTCCTATGTGTGTGACAAAAACATTATTTCCATTAGGCAATCCCATTTTTATACTAGATGAAGGTTTGGGATTGCTTAACAGAGCTAATGATCCTACAATGTGATCTGTGGCACCAGAGTCCAAGATCCATTGTATAGATCTTACTAAATTTAGATCACCTGTCCTTGTAGCCGGTGAGTAGTATGTCACAATGTCAGCAGGCAGCTGTCCAACAACAAATCCTGTCTAGGAGGATCAGAACTCAGCAAAGCCATCAACTTATCAAGTTGTTATGTAGTAAGATTAGGAAACCCTGGTCCAGCACACCTATTTTGGGCCTAATCTTCTTCTGCTGATTGTTCTTCCTTTACCAAATTAGCCCTTCTTGACTTGAAACCAGGAGGATAGCCCTGTTTCTTGTAACAAGTCTCTTCAGTATGACCCTTGAATCCACAAAAACTACACTGAACCTTCTTAAGATTCTTAGGTCTGCTGACTACTTGATTTTGCATCTGTCCACTTTTCTGAGACAAAAGAACCATAGATTCCTGATTTTTGGTTTTATTAGATACATATAAATTTTGTCTTTCAAACTTAATGGCCATTTCAAAGGAATCATGAAATTCTGGAAAAGGCACCATCAATATTGCATGTGAAACTATTGGTCCAAACTCATCCCTTAACCTTTAAGGAAATTCATGACATGTTCAAAGCCTCCATATGATCCATTAGTGTGCTAATTGCATTGCAAAGTGACATTGAGGATCACAAGAACAAATTGATACGGGCCTGATAGTCCGGATTTCTTTCACTGAACCATCAATTTTGTGAAATATTGATAGACGTAATCAATACATTGCTTCAAAGCAGATGTATCTCTTCAAGAAGATCGAAAGCCTCAAGGCATCAACATTAGAGAATCGAGCCGCAAGATTCTTCCAAAGCGCGCATGCACTCTCAAGTACATCAAACTCGGGCAATGGTGTTCTCTACAGAATTCAATATCCATGATCTCACCATTGTATCACATTGTCTCCATGCATGGAAGTCTGCTGAATCTGCTTCTGGCTTTTGATTGTGCCGTCTACGAAGCCAATTTTATTCTTGGTGATTAACACCATCTCCATAGACATTTTTCATGGATTATAGTTGTTGCCATTCATCAATTGCTGAACAAGAAATAAAGATGGATTCTCATTAGGATGAACATAAAACGGACTGGAAGGGCTTGTTTCTTGTTTCTTAGCTGTCATGGCTATCAAGAACTCCATAATTAATCACAAATCAACAATGAAAGTGAAATTACAGAAAAATGATCAATAAATGATCAAAAAACTCAGAAATGATGACAGTTTACTCTCAAGAAACTGAAATCTCAGAAAAAGATGAAGAACACTCTCAAGATTGTTCAAAGATTGGAGAGAAAACGCAGGAAAGCATTTAGAAATTCTCAAATTTCTGCTCTGATACCATGATGAAGTTTATAGAATTATAAACTGAAAATAAATGCAGAATTATTATTGATGAACTGAAAGTTACAAGTTGGATTACAATTTAGCTGATCATGGGGTATTTATAACTACATACACTTCATTAATCAGTTATAAGTAAGTTACAAACGGTTACTACAAACTATAACTGAATAACCGATTTTTACATTACACTATACTAGACTACTCAGCATGCTACTGTCCTCATACTGTTAGCAGGCTGCTGTCCCTTCATCAGCAGAGTGTATGTATTAGCTGACTGCACTCAGGATTCCTTTCAGCCTCTATATTGTAACAGAGTGAGATGCAAATAATAGCTCATTTATGACATATGAACAATTTTAGTTCATTATGTCACGTGTTGCATTAGATTTGAGGATTTTTTTAAATTGCAATCAATAATCGATCTGCACATGACACAATTGATTAAGAAAATACTCACTCCGTTCATAAATATCTTTAGTCCCAAAATATAAGTACGTTTGACGTTTTGGCTTTACCTTATAATATAAATCCACATAGAATATCATCAGAATATTTATTGCATTATTCTTTATTTTAGACCTAATTTATTATCGCTTTACTGGCTTTTATTTTCACAACAATTCTTCATTTCACGCTTCACGTTCATACTTACATGTTTGTATCTTTTCTTTTTAACCTGTCTAATATTTAATTGGTCATACATTATTTGCGCATTATAAGAGTACTTGAAATAGGATTTGGAAATTGTCAGGAGTACTTGCATAATAAGGATATGTAAATTGTGATAAATTGTGATAAATTATGTAATTAATGGATTAAAACACTATAGATACATATATAAATAAATAAACAATGATGAATGACGGAGGTCGGACCAACACCTCGTCACGTGTCATCCCCACGTTAATATGGCAATAAATACAGTCAGAGAAGGTACAAACGTTAAGGGCCAGGAGCCCCATTCAAAGATCTGAACCAATCCCTAAACACCGTGACGATACGATATGCCACCCTTCCACGTGGAATTATCTGAGTGGTCCAGCTGGAATGGGGATGAGGTCCAGGTATGACAAGGATGTCGAGTCGGGTGAGCCATCTCGACATGATCAAGATCATTTACATTATGAGTTAATTATGTAGAAGGCTTGCACATTGGCATGACCATCTCGATGTACATCGAGCCGATATCAGAGGAGTAACTTGGATAGGAAGCCAAGGTTATATTTGTCAATAGACTAAACCGCCTTAATGTAGGGGCAGAAGAGGGACATGTGCCTATAAATACATACATCCAGGAACTACGTTGGGCTTGATTCCTGGACTAAAAACAGGATACGTAGGCAATTCAAGATTCATTCTTGAACCCAGCCGTACAACACAAAAACCTCCACCTTTTTATAAAAGGCACCATCTTTTTCACGTTGCATCTTCTTTCTATTTCACCCCTAGATTCTAAACAACCTTGACACATCACTGGTGCATAATTTAGCATCATCATTGGCGCTAGAAGGAGGGCTCCTATCTATCGGTGATTTAGAGAGAGTGGTACGATGGCGCCGTCAACAAGAAGAAAAGCGGCGAAGAAGAACGCATGAATGAAGAACACACGGACTCAGAGAGCAGGAACAAAACCGGATCGCCCTAGAAAAGCCCACTGGTTCTAAGGCTGCAGTTGTGCAAAAGCAGAAACCACAGCTTTCTCCCCAGTTGCAGGATGTTGCGGACCACTTGGCATCATTAGATGAAGAAGCGCTTAAGCGTGTCGTAGCGTCCGTGTTTGTTGAAAAGGGTTTCCGTGATTTTTCGGACGGGCAACCTTCAGGCCAACCAGGCCAGAAAGAGTTAGAAAACGCGAAGGGGAAGAGACTGGTGGATGTTCGAGAAGAATGTGAAGACGAGATAGAAGTCAGTGCCACCAACTACAAGAGGCGAGTCACGCAAGAGAAGCCTTTAAGAAGGGTCGAGGAGAGTATACGAGGCGAGTTCAATCGTGATCGTTGGTAAGGATCGAGACATCGATTGGCTTGAGTCGCTTTTTGTAGTGAGATCGAGCATTACCCGATGCCCGAGTCCTTCAAGCCCCCAAAAATGGATCCGTATGACGGCACAACAGATCCTGAGGATCATCTATACCGATACATATCGATGATGAGGCTAAGAAATGCGAACGACGCTATGAAGTGTCGAGCATTTGACACTTTGTTAACAGGTCGAGCTCGAGAGTGGTTCCACAAATTGAGACCCGGTCGATTTCTAGCTTCGTGCATTGGGGCAAAAATTCGCGACGCGCTTATTGGAAACAAGAAGTTTCATCCGAGTTCGACCCATTTGACTAACATCAAGCAAGAAAGGAACGAGTCAACTATCGATTATATAAGCGTTTTAACCTCGAAGCAATGAAAGTCCACAATCTCAATGAGACACTTCAGTCAATTTTTTCGTGGAGGATCAGAACATGAAGTTATACGATAAGTTATCTAGGAAGATGCCGAAAGCATGGACGAATGTGTGAACATAGTCCATAAATTTTGCCAAGGTGAGGAGGAGGTCGGCGCTTGCACACCATCTCGCTTGGTCTCAACTCAAGAACGACTTCGCCGCCGGACCAAAGGTCACCTAGGAATGAAGGAAAGCAGCGCCGCTGATCGGATGACAGCGCCGATTCTGATCGACTCGGGAAGAAAGGTAATTTGAAAGATAGAGACTTCATACCCCTTAATCGATCTCGGAAAGAGGTGCTAGCCATCATGATAAAAAAGAACATTGCTCGGACGCCAAAACCGATATCAAAAGATGTCGAGAAGAGGAAAAACACCCACAAATATTGTGATTACCATCAGGACGTGGGGCATGACACAGAAGAATGTTTTGATCTAAAAAGAGATATCGACGCTGGCATCCAAGAAGGACAACTCGACGAGGTAGTAGACAGATCGGAGAAGGATGATCCCAAAGGACGTCGTGAATACAAGAGGAAGAATTATCATGGAAGAAGAGATCGATCTCCCAATCGAAGCAATCAAAGGCGTAGAGACAGGTCATCTGAGCCCGTGAGGAGGGATAATCAGAGAGATGAGCGTCGAGACGATAGAAGGGAAGATCAGAATCGAGATCCTTATGGAGATAACCGAATCGGATATGGCGTGAATACGATTGTGGCGGAACATGACTTAGACCGACCCCGATCAAGTCAACCCGTTATGGATGGGTCGAGAGAGGCCAAGAAGTTGAAATTCACAACAGAGGTAGGATATGGACCCAGAGACGATGTCCCAAGTACTTATGGCCGCAGTGAAGGTTTAGTCATAGAAGCGGTTATCAGTCGAGGGCTAATAAAGAGAGTCTGTATCGATAGCGGGAGCGCTGTGAATATCCTATACTATTCAGCGTTCAAGGCAATGAAGTTAAAAGACGAAGATATAACACCATTGTCCACCCCGCTATTCGGTTTTACAGGGCAGGCCATCCATCCTGTCGGATCTATCAACTTGTTAACCACGGTAGGAGATGGTGAGAAGGGGCGAACGATGGAGATGACGTACGTCGTAGTCAAGGCCCCTTCAGGATATAATGTAATATTGGGTCGACCCGCACTTTATGATTTGAGAGCAGTGATCTCCACCTACCATAACAGCATGAAATTCCCTACATGGCATGGTACCCACGAGGTAAGGGGAGATGTGGCAGTGGCCAGGAATTGCAACCTGGTAACGATTAAAGGAAAGGGTGTAGGCCAAGTGTTGGTTGAAGAGCTAATCCCTGAGGAGGAAGAAGACAAAAGTTGGGTTTCAGTCGATCCAACAGAAGAAGTTCGAGTTTGGGAAGAAGAGGAAAGCCAGGGAGTTCAAGTCGGGAAGTGGATTCCACACCCCGATGTTCAGACGTTAGTCGATCTCCTGGTTGAGTTTCGAGATGTTTTTGCATGGAAAGCCGACGACATGCCGGGCCTCTCAGGTGACATTGCTATGCATAAGCTCAATGTCGACCCCACAAAGAAACCGGTGAAGCAAAAGAAGAGAAGTCTAGCACCAGAAAGAAAGGAAGCAGTTAAAAAAGAAGTCGACAAGTTGCTGGTGGCTGGGATCGTTAAAGAAGTGGTATATCCAGAATGGTTAGCCAACCCAGTTTTAGTGAAAAAGCCCGATGGGAGCTGGAGGATGTGCATCGACTTTACAGATCTAAACAAAGCTTGCCCAAAAGACTCTTACCCACTTCCCAAGATCGACCAACTTGTCGACTCGACATTAGGGTTCGAAGTTTTTGGATTTCTAGATGCGTATCGTGGCTACTATCAAATCCTTATGGACCCCAGAGATTCGGAAAAGACAGCTTTTATAACTGACTTCGGGACATTTAGTTTCGTTACGATGCCGTTTGGTTTAAAGAATGCAGGAGCAACGTACCAGCGTGCAGTGAACAAGATTTTCGAAAAGCTGATCGGACGGAGCATGGAAGTCTATGTAGACGATTTGTTAATTAAGAGTAAGTCTCTCGAGCAGTTTATAATCGACACGAGAGAGGTGTTCGAGGTCCTCCGTTCTGCTAACATGAAACTCAACCCAAAAAAGTGTACGCGTTCGAGTCCGATCGGAAAGTTCTTGGGGTACATGATATCTAAGGATGGAATTAACGCGAACCCGCAGACAAAATCAAGGCCCTCCAAAACATGCCGGTGCCTCAAGTGTGAAGGAGGTGCAAAGATTAACGGGTCGGATGGCGCTCTCAACCGCTTCCTATCGATATCGGCACAAAGGGCCTTGCCATTCTTTAAGATTCTAAAGAAAGCGAGTCCCTTCCGATTGGGATGACAGTGCCAAAAGGCTTTTGAAGATTTAAAGAATTACCTGTCAAACCTGCCCACCTTGGCATCACCTCGAGAGGGAGAGAAGCTTTTGGTGTATCTTGCCGTTTGTGAGGAAGCGAAGAAGCGCAGATTGATTCGAGAAGCGAGAGCGCGGGTCAGTACCAATCTACGCCGTCAAGAAGGCCTTGCACATGGGCAGCGAGTTAAGGTATTCACCACCGAGAAGCTAGTTTTGGGCCTAGTCCATGCGTCGAGGAAATTAAAGCATTATTTTCAAGCACACCCGATCGTGGTAGTCACGAACCAACCCTTGAAACAGATTTTGGCGAAGCCCGAGACATCGGGTCGACTGGCCAAATGGGTGGTCGAGTTAGCCGGATACGATATCGAGTTCATGCCTCGGACAGCTATCAAAGGCCAAGCACTAGCCGATTTCATCGCAGAAGGATTTTCGATCCAAATTGCACAAGAAAAGCAACCATCAGAACAGCAGTGGACCATTTATGTTGATGGTGCTTCTAGCAAGAAGGAAGAGCAGAGCGCGGTTTGTTGCTGATTAGCCCAAGAGGAGAGGAATTCCCATATGCGCTTCGATTTGAATTCAAAGCCACTAACAACGAAGCGGAATATGAAGCCATGATCACGGGTTTGAAGTTGGCAATCAAATTAGGGGTCGAGGATCTCCTAGTATACAGCGACTCACAGCTCGTGGTAAATCACATCCGAGGGGGATATGAGGCTAAAGAGGAAACCATGAAAAGCTATCTAAAAGTGGTTCAGAGACTGATGTCAAAATTTAAGAATGTTCGTATCGAACAGGTACCGAGGAACGAGAATAAACGAGCTGATGCCTTATCTAAACTGGCGTCTAATTTCAAATCAAAAAAGAAAGTCCTGGTAGAAATGTTGTCAGAGCGTAGCTACGAAGAAGTTGATGTGCAACCGATCATTCAGGGGTCGACGTGGATGGACCCGATAGCCGCTTATCTTAAAGATGGGATTCTACCATCGGATAGGTTTCAAGCAAGGAAGGTACGATTACAGTCAGCGAGATATGCATTATTTGATTATGTTCTTTACTGAAGTCATTCAGAGCGCCACGACGCGATGCGCTGGCGTCGGAAGAAGAGGAGCATATCTTCTCGAGGAAATACATCGGGAGTATGTGGAAATCATTGTGGGGCACGAATCTAATGCCGAGGAAATGTAGGCTAGCAGGGTATTTCTGGCCCTCAATGCAGAGGGACGCAAATGAGTTGGTTATGAAGTGTAGAGCGTGTCAGGTTCATGATGTGATAACGCATCAGCAAGCTCAAGAGATGAACGTCATCGAGTCTGTTTGGCCGTTCGACGAGTGGGGTGTCGATATAGTAGGGCCTTTGCCTCGAGCCCCTGGAAATTTAAAGTTTGTTGTAGTCGCGGTCGATTACTTCACCAAATGGGTTGAGGCTAAAGCCCTTGCTAATATCAGAGCTGCAACCATCAAAAAAATTTTGTGGGAAAATATTTTATGCAGGTTTGGAGTCCCCAGGTACCTGATCTCAGACAATGGCACTCAGTTCTTGGATGAAAGGGTGCAGAGCTGGCTCAAAGAGTTCAAGATCGAACATAGAACGACATCCGTGGCTCGACCTCAGTCGAATGGACAAGTCGAGCGAGATCACTCAACAGCATACCAAGTTTGGTCTGAAGAAGCGATTGGAAGATGAGGGACGCGATTGGGCAGCACAGTTGCCAAGTATCTTGTGGTCATATCGAACTGCACCCAATGCGGCTACTCGAGAAACCCCTTTCGCAATGGCCTACGGGTGTGAAGCGGTTATACCAGCAGAGATTGGGTTGTCTTCACCTCGGGTCCTGGCTTATAATATCGAGACAAATGGGTGCAATCTCAGGCAGGCGAAAGATGATATCGAAGAAAGAAGAGATGTCGATCGCATCGAGTGGTGAGTATAAGAGAAAGATGTCACAATACTATAACGCTTTCGAGTAAAGTATAAATATTTCCAAGTTGGTGACCTCAGATCTGAGAAAGAATGAAGCGAGCGAGACAAGACCCAATAGGCAAACTCGAGCCGAATTGGGAAGGCCCTTACAAGATCCTCGAAAGTCCATCCTAAAGGGGCATATCAACTTGGAAGGTCAGACGGAAGCATCGTGCCTCGAACCTGGCATGCCACTAATCTTAGGAAGTATTATGTGTAACTTTCATTTCTGTTTTGGTGATTGTAATGCGTCGAATCGACAATCAAAACTTTATATTTGCAATTTTATGTAATTTTCTTTGAACCCGTCGATGCGATGTACAAAAACTTTAATGCTTATCACTCCTAACCTTCTAAAGCGCACATCAACTCATACTTAAAGTGCACCATGAGTCATGAACTCATGCTTCACTTTGGGGGAATAGAGAGGAATTAAGTCGATGTGACTACACCTCACACAAGTAAGGGAATTAAGTCGATATGACCATACCCTAACATATCATAAGGGAATTAAGTCGATATGACTACACCCTAACGTATCATAAGGGAATTAAGTCGATATGACTACACCCTAGCATATCAAAAGGGAATTAAGTCGATATGACTACACCCTAACGTATCATAAGGGAATCAAGTCGATATGACTACACCCTAACATATCATAAGGGAATCAAGTCGATATGACTGCACCCTAACCAATCGAAAGGGAATTAAGTAAGCAAGAAGAAATATAACAATTCGATAAAATTAACGATAGTCCTACACAAAGCCCGAACTTCTTCATCGAGTTCCATATAAGCACCCGGGCCCGCCGTCTCGAGGTCGGCATAAGCATATAGAGGGTGCAGGTTCCGAGTTGCAATATCGGGGCGCACTTGTTCCAGCACTCCACACGACGCGGGTGGATCGGAGTCAAGCTTATCATGCCATTTTTTAGGTCTTTTGTGCCAAGTGTGTATGTCGAGGTCACCAAGACCATGTCGGATAAAGAAGAAGTTCGGTTTCCAGTCCCCATGAGATGATATGGCCCTCCGTACAAATTCCGGGACCAAGGGACGTTTCTGAAAGGTATACCACCCAGCGTCTTGCAATCCCTGGATCGAAAAATATTGTCGGAACAAGCGCACCGTGAATTCGACTTTGGCCACACGACATGCCAAGACGAAGCCCATGAGGCTTCTAATACCATTTGGGGCCAATTGGGCAACACATATCTGGTAGTGTCGGAGCACTTCGATAAGACATGGGTCGAAAGGATATCTTAACCCTTCTTTTAATTGCGCTTCATACACGGCGCAAAAACCAGGGGGAGGATCACAAGCAAATTGGTTTTGACCTCGAGGGACTAGCACCTTATCGGACGAATACGGAATATCAAACCTTTGGCATAAAGCCTTGACCTTTCCCTCCGTTAGTAGGCGGTATACGCACCGTATGCTCCCCGACCCTTCATTACGGGTTTGACGTCAGAATACGTTGGGAAGTCGATTCTTCTTCCTCCCTAGCCTCTCTCCTTCTTCTCCGGTGAACTTTCGGCCGGATGTATTAGGTTGCTCGGAAACCGTTGCTTCCTGCGATTCGCCTTCAGACACGGCAATCTCTTCTAAATTTTGAGAATCGCTCTCACTCACAGACATGGGAATGGAAAAACAAAGAAAATAATGAAAAAAAAAAAACGGAGGAAGTTCAAAGCTTACTTGCAAATTTTGTATGAGGCGGGAAAAATGGATGAGAATGAGTAAATTTAGACTCTTCACCGGCTTGGAACTCCTTTTATCTTGATAAGTTTCCAAATGAATTTGAAAGGACGGTTTTGGGCGATTATAATAAAAATATCGCAGATATCAAGGGGCTACAACCAATGAAAATGCTTCGTTTCCCGTGCCCATTTAATTACGATGCGACATGACGTCACCCCTAGGAGACTATGGCGGTTGAGACATTAGCCCAAATCCCGCCAAGAGAAGACCTCAGATCGAATTACTTTTTCAAATTTTAGATCCGACCGGCATTTTAAAGAGGCCTCGTCGGATCACGGGGGGGCTTATGGCGATACGATATGCCACCCTTCCACGTGGAATTATCGAGTGGTCGGTGGAATGGGGATGAGGTCCAGGTATGACAAGGATGTCGAGTCGGGTGAGCCATCTCGACATGATCAAGATCATTTACATTATGAGTTAATTATGTGAAGGCTTGCACATTGGCATGACCATCTCGATGTACATCGAGCCGATATCGAAGGAGTAACTTGGATAGGAAGCCAAGGTTATATTTGTCAATAGACTAAACCGCCCTTAATGTAAGGCGGAAGAGGGACATGTGCCTATAAATACATACATCCGGGAACTACGTTGGGCTTGATTCTGGACTAAAAACAGGATCGTAGGCAATTCAAGATTCATTCTTGAACCCGGCCCGTACAACACAAAAACCTCCACCTTTTATAAAAGGCACCATCTTTTCACGTTGCATCTTCTTTCTATTTCACCCCTAGATTCTAAACAACCTTGACACATCACTGGTGCATAATTTAGCATCATCACACCGGATGGAAGTTCAGTTCAGTTAGCTCCCCAGTCCACCGCAGGTCGGTCCGGGCACAACAGAGCTCAACCAGTGCAGCTCAGGCCTCACACCTAAGGGACTCGACGTAGGTCGGTGATGACGTGGTCAATCAGGCTATAATATACTTGACCACCATAAACCAATACTAGCAAGAGGACTAGGCCCATCGTAGTATAGCTATAGTGAATCAAGGTCGATCCCACAGGGAACCAATTGTGGATCATCTTATATACAAACAATTAATTAAACATGTCAAGGACATAGAGGCGGTCTACGACCAACATAGGACAAGAAAAGTAAAGACACGACTCGACACAACGTAATTAACCTCCCCAATTATAGTCTTTATCGTTTGGACCTAGATAATTTATATAATAAAGCTGAACTTATGCTTTGTCAATCCATTTGTATCTATCTTAGATTGGCTACGGAGTCATCCTCTTTAACTTGACTTAGCACCGGTAAGTCACTAAATCAACGTGGTATTGTTACGTGACTTCGCCTTTTGGTGCCTCCATCTCATATAACTCACACGCGCTTACGACTCTAAGGATGCCGATATTAATCGTACACCTCGTCTAGGCAACATTCCTGTGGTTAGGCGTACTTCCTAAACGATCGCTCAAGCCCTCGTCCAACTAACAATTACCTTTTAGGTCTCATGCTAGTCTACGACCCACGTATAACTAGGTGTGCACAATTCCCAAATACAAAACCGCCGATAGATCATTTGAAAGCCCCGGAAGGTCATTCATAAGCCGACCTAGGAGTCCTATATTGGTATTTCCTAATCGATGCGAATTAAAAGCGGCGAGCAACGTAG
Source organism: Gentiana macrophylla (assembly GCA_026214975.1). NCBI lineage: Eukaryota > Viridiplantae > Streptophyta > Magnoliopsida > Gentianales > Gentianaceae > Gentiana > Gentiana macrophylla. Next base: position 109,177 of record JAOBSW010000806.1, read on the forward strand.
CCGTGGCCATACCTACTGAGATAATAAATCCTATTAAGTTAACCTAACCATAAAGACGTGGCTATTTAACGGATGAAAACAGGGCTCGGTCGACCGAATAGGTGGGTTCGGTCGACCGAGTGAACTCATTCGGTCACCCGAATCAATTTCGTCCCCAGATTACATCCCTGAACATATCTCTCAGCGTTTCATCATCTGAGCAGTTAAGCAGAAAACTCGTAAAGAAATCATATAAACTACTTAGATACACATTAATTAAACCAAGCAGATTCATGAATAGGCGTTAAACATATGGCGTAGGTTATGGGATCCTCATAGACAAGGCTTCGCCACATCCCTAACGTCATAGCCTAGATCTACATCATCTAGCTATGAATAACTAATTCAAACGATAAAGCATAATTGGGAGGGATTAATTACTTAAAAGAAAAGCAGAAAATAAAGGCTTACATAATTGCGACCTTTAAATTCTTCGGAAACCTTCACATTATTCTACATTGTATCAAAGTTGTATTATGAATTGTGAAATTGAAGAAAGAATGAAGGATGTGTTGGTGTCTAAGGTGTATATTACAATTCTCGTAGTCGCTTGCTTATATAGAGGTTTTTGCCGACTTAGGGTGGTTCTAGAAGATAAACACGAGTAAAGCCAAAACCGCCCGAAAGCCGACACTCGGTCAACCGAGAGTCGACACTCGGTCGATCGAAGCACTAGGCTCGGTCGACCGAAACCTAACATTTGCACACGTTAATCGTTTTCTCGTCTATCTTGCTCCCCACTCCACGCTTGCGTGTTGATCTCGATTTCTCTAATTTATCTCTTGATTAATGCTCCGATTTTCTTCCTTATTATCTTGAGATCTTTTGATTGAATGACATTTATCCTCCCGATTTGTTGTGATCTACAAAATAAACATTTATCGCACAATAAATCGGCTTTAAATAATAAAAGCGACTAAATACCAATTTACATAATATAAATCACATAACATTAAATATTAAATATAAACATGTGATTTAATATGAAATATATATTATTAATCTCGATTTAAGGTCAATGTTGATGACTTTTACGGGTATAATTTGACCGTCATCAACTACCCCACTTAGACTTTGATCGTCCCGAACAAAGCATCAATAAGTCATTCCCCAAGACGACATTTTCTATGGTCAAATCATACTTACACAAGAAACTCAAGTCAACTCATACTAGTCATGCTCATAAGATATCCATTATTCACTACTCACTATGAATCGAAGTGATGTGTGCATGTGCATTTAGTTTTATATATTCGTGGCAAGATTAGAGTTTATGCCAACTTCGTAATCTCAACCTACCAACCTCAGCATTCATACTTCTCAAGCCTTTAAATTTTGAAGCACTAGAGCAATAAGCAAGAGCGTATCTATAGGGTTTTTGGACTTGGAGACCGAGTACTACTCAAAGCCTCTTAAAGAGTTGAATATTTTTTTCATATCTTCATATTTTTCAAATACTATTAATCTCAAGGAAGAAAACTTTTTAGAGTATCCCCCTATCTTAGATCAAATATAGCATTGAATATTACCACAAGCGCAAGGCTACTTTGGTAATTTACTACAAGCCCAGTGTCTAACATTTTGCTAAAACACAGGTACGTCTCAAGCTTATTACTCCGCTTTAATGGCTAAAAGATAAGAATGCATCAGCAGATAGATATTGATACTAAGTCTACATAACCAATCATCTATGCAATGTACACATAATTTCTTAAGTTATTATGATTTGTGCGGTATACTCGATTCACAGATTGAGTAATTGAATAATAAATAACTACTTGCAAAAACGGGCATGAATATCCTTAACATAAGTATAAAATGATCATGTACTCATGAAACTTGGTTCCTTTCCTATCAATTCTTAGCTAGGAACTCACAATTCTAAGGGTACGAGATAATATGGTATTTATTTAAATTTTCAATTTTCAATTTTTCTACCGTTTCATTCAAATTTTAATCATAACATAACATAGCTAAGTCTCCTACCCCCACTTAAACATGGCATTGTCCTCAATGACAAAAATAAATGAGAATTTAAGAAAAAGACTTAGCTCGAAACGGCTCTCAAGTAAAGGAACAATATCGGAGTAAATGTCAAAGACGTTGTGGAGAAGCAAGTGAAAACTCAGTATAAGCGAGACAAACTCCACGAAACCGTAAAATACCATGTCTATGGATGTTATAAAATAATGTAAGAAAATGAGGTATAAATACCTAAAAGCAGTTTAAGCCACTTTATTTTATACGACCAATGACAAGAAAAATACTAAATAGAAAGAAAAATAAACAAGCAACTAAAGATGGTGGTCGTCATCTACAACCTCCACCGCCTAAATATTCTTAAAACCGGGTGAGAAGACAAAGATCAAAAAGCATTACCCGACGTGGGAAAACACGAGGTGACTCGACCGAAAAGGTATTCAATCCAGAAAAGAGAAACTTAGTAAGGTATAGCAGATTGAATGCGACCTATTGGCTAAAAATAAAATCAAATACTTAGCGCGAAACTTCTCGCTTGCATTGGATATCAACAACTTAGGGAGATGTAGCTACTCTTTGAAATTACTAATAACCCAATGTATCACGTAAAAGTCATAACCGTCATCAACATGGTCGGATCGGTGTGATAGTTCAGAACAAAACTTATCATCTAGAAATGCCGGAATAGACGGAAAATGTGAAATTTAAAACTTCCGGTAGAAAGATAAGTTGTACTTTGATCGAACCAAAAACCTTTAAATCTAGCTAGGGTCAGAGCTACACTTACCCCAACTAGGATCATGAAAATCAAAATGATAAAAGATAATCATTAAAGCTTAGCAATATTTCAAATTCCGCAACACGTAGGTATTGTGTAAACAAAATGGAGGTTGAGAGTATGATGGGTTTAGAAAAATGATACACATAAGGGTGGGAAGAAAAGATAAAGGGTGGGTAAGAAATTGTGTTTATGGGTGGGTTGAAAATGGTTAAGGCATTGAGATTGGGTGGGAGAGTGAAACAGATGGAAAGAAAGAGAGACGATGAAAGAATGGTTAGAAATGTGAACTTCCGGGGTAGATTGGTGAGAGGATCGAAAAGTTTGAAGGTGAAAAAGTGTAAAGGGAAAGATAAGGATAGTTGCAGAATGAATTGCGCACCACTTTGAATTTACACTTGGATCACCATTCTAAAAGATTTTGGAAGTTGACCAAAATTGTTCTTGTTCACACCAATCATTCTCTGTTACATTTTCAGTAATTCTCAAGCTCTCTTAATGCTTCCATCTTAAGGTTGATTGCTAAATTTCCTTTTCTTTAGCAATTTTCTGACTCTCCTAAGAAACTCTAATTCACGTGGCCTATATCGAGTAAAAAAGTTTTGCACATCCTTAGCCCAATGGCCATCGGAACACGGAAAAATAAAAAACCTCAACATATGTCACGTTACTTTTATTTGACTCAAAGAAAACAAAACCTAAAATCCTAAAAAGAAATCCTAAGGGTTTTAAAGAAGTAGTTCTGAGTTTAAAGTCCTCATTTCGGCGTTCCAAAAAAAAAAAAAAATTATCCTTGTCAATTATCATTCTTGGATCGCTTGATTTTGACCCTCCGAGCACTATTAGAGGTGGCTTGTCGCTTTGCTTGATTAATACCTTCCCTTGGTTGTGAGACCTAGAAGCGACATTTATCCATACCATTTATACAAAACTCTTACCTCGGCTCTCGTTTTAGGAATTAGTGAATTTGGTTAGAATTACGGTTTTGGCCTTGACAATAAGAAACAATGAATCAAAGTACTCCGAATAAGGCCGGTTATGTAGGCTAGCCTACGCCGTCTTATTCGTTGGAACATATGTGACAGTTCAGGCCAATCCGTCAAGATAAGCCCCGTTTAGCCCAAAGGCTTATCGGCTATGCTATGTCTTGTTGAACTGCTGTAACGTACATCACACGTGGAGGGGAGTTGATTGAGCCGAAGCTCGTTTGAACTCGCCCAGCCATGGTTAAACCATTTCCGAACCAATGTACTAAGAGTCTTCGATTTCTAAATTGTCACCCAAAGCGTAATCTCGTTTTTGTTTAAGGTGGGTTCACCGAGAAGCCATCACCATAAAACTCAACGAAAGCAGAAGATGGTGTTCTCTCAAAACTCAACGTCTTCTTTAGATTGTGAATGCTTAAACTACACAATTTGTTGCTCCCCTAGCCAGTAGAAGTAATCTCATGCATAGGACAAAGAGATTTTACGAGAACTACGAGGAACTCTTTATTCACTTGCTTCCTTTCAACGACTACATGTTTCCTTACACCTCTAGATGAGATGATTTGAAGCGTAACCTTCCACACTAATAAAATTAATCTTACAAACCAACTCCGGGCTAAGATTCATACTAAGGTTCATGTATAGGCTAACTTATGCTCAAAAAAACCAAAAGGTAGTAAAACATAAGCAAAAAAAAAAGGGTAGTACCTTGCCTTCAACATTGTACCACGAAGAATTTAAGCCTTTAAATTTTTTTCGGAGCCATCTTGGTGCTTTAAAGGTATTGCTTCCATCGCTTTTCCCATCTTAAATTCGTAGCTCCACATGTTTGCTGGGTTATTTTCTCAGCGCCCTTGAAAAATTACTGACTTGGATTATTGTTTCTCTGGTTTCTGCAAACAGAAGAAAACAAAAAACAAACAAGCCATAGACTGATTTTAACATGGTTTCCCATGCTACTATCGGACCTACGGATTAAACATACGGAGATAAACAGAGACCGCGAAGTCCCGAGAAAATAGAACCAGGCTCGGCGGCAGCGAGAGGCGATCTCATTTGGAGCGAAACCGATTGTTCAGATTCGGAATTTTTACACATACCGCAGACAACGAGAGGACTCAAAAGCAGACTCAAAAGCAGAAAACTTCGACATGAATAAGAAAATTATTTATATATAAAATTGACCGTTGGCTCCCCGGCAACGGCGCCAAAAACTTGATGACGTGGTCAATCAGGCTATAATATACTTGACCACCATAAACCAATACTAGCAAGAGGACTAGGCCCATCGTAGTATAGCTATAGTGAATCAAGGTCGATCCCACAGGGAACCAATTGTGGATCATCTTATATACAAACAATTAATTAAACATGTCAAGGACATAGAGGCGGTCTACGACCAACATAGGACAAGAAAAGTAAAGACACGACTCGACACAACGTAATTAACCTCCCCAATTATAGTCTTTATCGTTTGGACCTAGATAATTTATATAATAAAGCCGAACTTATTAACTTGTCAATCCATTTGTATCTATCTTAGATTGGCTACGGAGTCATCCTCTTTAACTTGACTTAGCACCGGTAAGTCACTAAATCAACTGTGGTATTGTTACGTGACTTCGCCTTTTGGTGCCTCCATCTCATATAACTCACACGCGCTTACGACTCAGGATGCCGATATTAATCGTACACCTCGTCTAGGCAACATTCCCGTGGTTAGCGTACTTCTAAACGATCGCTCAAGCCCTCGTCCAACTAACAATTACCTTTTAGGTCTCATGCTAGTCTACGACCTCACGTATAACTAGGTGTGCACAATTCCCAAATACAAAACTCGCCTAGATCTCATTTGAAAGCCCGGAAGGTCATTCATAAGCCGACCTAGAGTCCTATATTGGTATTTCCTAATCGTGACGCGAATTAAAAGCGACGAGCAACGAGCCGTGGCCATACCTAATGAGATAATAAATCCTATTAAGTTAACCTAACCATAAAGAGTGCGTGGCTATTTAACGGATGAAAGCAGTGGGCTCGGTCGACCGAATAGGTGGGTTCGGTCGACCGAGTGAACACATTCGGTCACCCGAATCAATTTCGTCCCCAGATTACATCCCTGAACATATCTCTCAGCGTTTCATCATACAGAACAGATTAAACAGAAAACTCGTAAAGAAATCATATAAACTACTTAGATACACATTAATTAAACCAAGCAGATTCATGAATAGACGTTAAACATATGACGTAGGTTATGGGATCCTCATAGACAAGGCTTCGCCACATCCCTAACGTCATAGCCTAGATCTACATCATCTAGCTATGAATAACTAATTCAAACGATAAAGCATAATTGGGAGGGATTAATTACTTAAAAGAAAAGAAACAGAAAATAAAGGCTTACATAATTGCAGCCTTTAAATTGCTGGAAACCTTCACATTATTCTACATTGTATCAAAGTTGTATTATGAATTGTGAAATTGAAGAAAGAATGAAGGGATGTGTTGGTGTCTAAGGTGTATATTACAATTCTCGTAGCTGCTTGCTTATATAGAGGTTTTTGCCGACTTAGGGTGGTTCTAGAAGATAAACACGAGTAAAGCCAAAAACCGCCCCGAAGCTGACACTCGGTCAACCGAGAGCTGACACTCGGTCGACCGAAGCACTAGGCTCGGTCGACCGAACCTAACATTTGCACACGTTAATCGTTTTTCTCGTCTATCTTGCTCCCCACTCCACGCTTGCGTGTTGATCTGATTTCTCTAATTTATCTCTTGATTAATGCTCCGATTTTCTTCCTTATTATCTTGAGATCTTTTGATTGAATGACATTTATCCTCCCGATTTGTTGTGATCTACAAAATAAACATTTATCGCACAATAAATCGGCTTTAAATAATAAAAACAGCTAAATACCAATTTACATAATATAAATCACATAACATTAAATATTAAATATAAACATGTGATTTAATATGAAATATATATTATTAATCTCGATTTAAGGTCAATGTTGATGACTTTTACGGGTATAATTTGACCGTCATCAGTCGGCCTAAGTACCCTTAGACGGAGTATCCCACGTGCACAATACAACATATAAACATGGAAATAATCCTCAGTCATAAAGACTCTGATCTCATATATTCATATCCCGTGATTATCTCCTACAATCAAGAGATCAATTCATAATTATCTATTCCTTAGGGAACACGAAAGTAGAGTCCTCAATGGACACGATACACGCAAGATTAGGGCATAACTCCCTCTATATAAACAACTCATAAGGAACTACGAGAGACTAGATTCTTGGTTCATACGCATTATATAGGCAACTTGAGATACAACGTCTCAAACTCATCTAAACCACCATAAACTACCCCCCCCCCCCCGTTTCATATATTCTCAGTGGTTCAACCTTGGGCAAGTTGTCACTAGGATAAACAGCCCCCGGACTTATTACTCGATGATATCCAAAGATCGCCGATTGCCGCTAGAAGGAGGGTCCTATTCTCTGACAATTTATTCAAGGTCGCCATTGTCTCCGTAATCATCATGCCATCCAAGAACACGGGAAAAAAGGCTCAAGACCTCACCACCCAAGGTGGTGAGGCTACTCAGGATACTGTCCAAACTACCACCGGCCAAACTGCTGATAAAGAACATAATGCCACAACCGGCCAGCATCAGCAAATGGAAGCACCTTTTCCAGACACGGCACAACAAGTTTCGGTGGAGGAATTGTCTGCCTTAGACAACACCACTGTCAAAGAAATCTTTGAAGAAATGCTCAAGATGAGAGGTGGAGAAGATCAAACCGAGGATGACTCTCCCAAGTTAGCGCCACCCCCTCGTAAAGGTGATAAACAAGACACCTTATCATCCAGTTCCAATACCTGGAAAGTCAATGCCCAAGTGTGGGGCGTGGCGAGAGCGGAGCTCGACGCCATCTTGGGTAGGAAATCAGGCGTGTTCTCGGTCGAATCACCATTCTCAAAGCAGATCGACAATTTCCTCGGCCTGTGAGACTTTAAGATGCCCAAGCTAGACTCGTCACGATGGGTCTACAGGACCCCGATCATTTGCATCAATATTTGGCGCACATGAATTTTTATTGTGCTCTGATGAAATGATATGCAAAGCCTTTCCAACCCTACTCACCGGAAGGGCCCGTGAGTGGTTTAGGAAGCTACCACCGAGGTCGATCTCCAACTTCGGGACTCTGGCTAGGAAATTCACACACGCCTTCATTGCAGCAAAGCCATTTTAGAGAAACCCGACTCATCTCTTCACCCTCAAGCAGAAAAGGGACGAGACCGTGTTGCACTACATAAAGGATTCAATGAGGAATCTGCACAAGTCATAGATGCGGACGAGCGTATTCTGATCACTTCCCTTGTAATAGGATTACGAGAAGGAAGGTTATATGCTAAACTGAACAGCAGGCTGCCCAGCTCGATGGAGGAGTGCATGGAAATAGCCTTCAAGCACTACCAAGAGAAAGAAGCAAACCGATTAAAAAGAGAATCAGAAAAATGAGAAGTAAAGAAAGAGAAGACAGACGAATAGTCTGGCAGGAAGAGAAAACTGATCTGGGACCGCATGACAACACCGATCACGGATCGGTTGGGGAAGAAGGGAGCTCTATAGGACAGGGACTTCATCCTTTTGAATAAACTGCGTGAGCAGGGTTCTCGCAATTACGGAGAGAAAGGGCTTGGCCCAGATTCCACCACCAATAAGGGGTCCCGTAGAGGGAAGGGACCAGAGCAAATTTTGTACTTACCACAAAGATGTGGGGCACGACGTGGATAGCTGCAGGGAACTCAAGAGAGACATTGACACAGCCATCACGGAAGGGAAGTTGGATGAGGTCATGGATCGATCTCAGAACGCAGAGCCATGAGGTTGCCGAGACTTCAAACACAGAAACTACAATCAAGATCGGGGTCAACAAGATGAACCCCAACGAAGAAGAGACCGGTCTCCGGACGGCGATCGGCAGATAAACAACCGCCCCCTCAATACAATTAACACAATTATGGGCTGCCCCAACAACCTATTTGGGGAAGCAAGCAAACAGGATGTCCGATCCACAACTTTCCTGAAACCAGTTCGGGAAGTAACTTACGGGCTCAGAGACCCACTCTCTCTGGTCACTAACAATGAAGGTATGGTCATAGAGGCTGTGGTGAGCAAGAATCTGGTTAAGAGGATCTGTGTGGATACGGGAAGTGCCGTTAACGTCCTCTACTATTCAGCCTTTCAGTCTATGAACCTTAGGGACTCAGATCTGGTTCCCGTTTCGTCACCACTATTCGGTTTTGCAGGACCTCTAGTATTTCTATAGGGATGGCCAGACTTGCGAAAACCTTCAGGTCCGAGCCAAGAAGCAAAACTCTTATGGTCAACTACGTGGTGGTCAAAGCCTCATCGGCATTCAACATCATCTTGGGAAGACCTGCGCTGATTGACCTCCGAGCTGTAATTTCCCCAGCTCATATTAGTTTAAAGTTCCAACCGCAGAAGGCTCGGTGGAAATCAAAGGAGACGTGGAGGTATCCAAGAGCTAATATGCTGCCACGATCAAAAGCAAGGGTGTGGTTCTGACTTAAGGGGCTCGGTAGGTTTCGAATATTTGTGATTTACTCTTCATTCTCATACATTCTATTTTCCTTTGGCATATCCTATGATGGTCCTAACACCATTAGGAAATCTGGGAAACCCTTAGTCCATAGTGGCGACTGACTTTGCTAGAAGGGCGGCTGCACACAAGGAAGCCTAAAACCAACTTCAAAGTGCTCCCTCGTGAATCAAGAGAACCCTCCTGCAGGGGTTGATAGCAAAATTATGGGGGGCGAGATGGAAGCCTAGGAGAATACCACTCCATATCTATCCCGCATGTCTCACAAATTTCATCTAAGTCTTTAAGAGAGATGATAGATCCAATATCCTCGTTGACTGTAACAGGCTCGTCGTCGGCCATCGATGTTTCTAGGGTAACGCTAAGAAAAGAATAATTGTCTGTAGATTCAATAAAAACAATAACTCAAATAGATCAAGGAATAGCTTACTTGTAAAATCAGGGATTAGTTGAGGAGAAATAGCTGAATCTCAGTCTTCTAATTTGATAGCACCAGTAGTGGGAAACGATTGATATGACGGGGTTATAAGCCCTAACAAACCTCAAAAACCATCCCAATTCATAAACAAGTGGGCAGCAATGCCTCGAATCTGGGGTCGATTATGGCGGCGTCAAAGACACCCCTACCACCTAGCAAGTTAAGCGGTTCCAAAATCTACAAGTCTAGATGACTTAACCGAGCTACAACCTTGGCAGATCTGAGTTGACCTCAAGAGCTCAACTAGATCTAGGGGGCTTATGACGGAGATCAGTGATGAGAGTCAACTTGGCTATCATTTACTATGTGATTATGGCCTGTTTATACCTCATTTTATATGTTTCCCGAGACATTTGGTTATATTTTGGTGCTATTACACCTTGGTTATCATTTCGAGACCTAGTACGTAAAGTCTGGAAATCTCGTTATTATTCGGTGTTTTGATGCTTTCTCGGTCACCCTAGTGTCCGTAGGGGTTACGTGAGGTATTTTTTGTGATTTTGTATAGGTATTAGGTGTTCGAGATGACCGAAAGGCAAGATACGAGGGTTGGAACATGTGCTGCAAGCTTAAACTTTCAAATGGATCAAAACTCCTTGGTACTACAACCATACCTTCCATTGATATGAAGTTTGATCCACCTTATATCCATTTCTGGGCTGGACATATTCATGAAAGTTGTAGACAATTTCATTAGCTTTCCAACGCATTTTGAATCTTTGGATTTGGAGGTCTACACACAAAGTTATGGCCGATTTGTTAGAAATCACTAGTTTAACGCAGTAGAATTTAAAATTTTGATTTCCTTTTCTAGATCGTTCTTCGTTTAATGCAATCAAAAGCGTTAAGTAGTTTGATGGTTATACCTTGGATGATCTATAAGATCATTGCTTTGACCGTCAACAGAGAGTAGTACAACGCGCAAGCCGCCCACGTGTCCGGCCTCTATTGTTGATCCACACGAACTCCTCGGAATCCTCCTTGGATTGCTATTGGAAAACTCCGGTTGCTAGACCGGTCTTTTTCCTCTCTCCCAAACTCTCTATAGGATGCTCTCTATTTTACACAAGAACTATAAGCTCTTGCAATTGTGATGTACAAAAGAGTTTGACACCACCTCTTATTTATAGTGAGAGGGGCGCCCTATCTAGGTGTGGAGGAGAAGAAAACATTTTCCCAATAAAATAAGAAAAATCAATTAGATTGATTTATCTCTTTTATTATAATATCTCATATCAAATAAAATCTAAATATTTCCAATATCTTATATTGATTATATTTATCTTATTACCATAAATCTATTTTTCCAAAATCAATTAATATCCAATATTAATATTATGACAATCTTATTAATTAAAGTGCACAATCCAAGTGTATCTTATACCTTAATGACTTGCACCCCAAATGCCAATTAATTGACTTCCGGAATATTCTTTAATTAATATAATTTGTGTATAATTAATATCTTGTACTTTATTTATTCATAATAAATAAATATCACAATATTAATTTACCACTATAACATTTATAGTCTAGAGATAAACTTTCCTTATTTGGCTATCAACTATAACCGCATTTTAATCCGACTCGATGTTCATATATGTGTGACCCGATAGGCTTCCGAATATGTTGGCAGTAGACACAAAGTGCAAATTACGAAAATGCCCTTTATGCCTAACGATCACGGGATAGCGTCTAGCAACACACCGTGACCCCCAATCATCGGAAGAGTCAAAAGCAATGACTACTACCTTTCATGTGAAGCAGTTATCATCTAACTTACAATCCTATCATTTGTAATAATATCCATACGACCGTATCTCGAAAGTGTCAATACATTAATGATCGTATCTTATAATCTGGATATCATGCTCTCTCGGAATAACACATTTACTCCCATTTTGCAAAGATTCTCGAGAGCTAGACATTCCTTATTAGAAGGCCATTTCGGATATTCGATCCCAATCATAGGATATGCGATTCCAGGACGACCAAACATGTATACTCCGCATGCTTCAATATCATACCCAATCACTACCGTATGATCACCATGTGGTCATTCGGAGATTCGATTTTCTACAGCCTAATATATTCGGTATTTCAATTTACTTTCTTGTTCTTGCTTTCAATCTTGATTTATGTTAGCTTTCTTGATGATTTCTTTTATTCGGTTGTTATAATGAGTAGCTAATTGTTCTGTAGCCGAGTTATGCGATAATCTTCGAAATCGAACCTTAGTTTGTTCTTGTGGTGTTCTTGATGTTTGATTTGATTATTTGAATTAGCCACTTGATAATCGTATTACACGTATTTTCTTTACACATGTATTTTGCGAGAGGGTACGGGAACCGGGGTTCTAGGATCACCCTGTAAAACCGACTGAGTTTTTTAGATTCGGTTTCGTGTGTGAGGTATGTATCAACTTGTTGAGCGTTTCATTGATCATGGACCGTGTTAGGTCAGTTAAATCCGGTCAGCGGACTGTTGAACCTGACATAGGAGGGTAGATTATTGAAATAATGTCTATTCTCGGAATTAGGAAACGACACCCTTCAAGTGACATCGAGAACGTTTAGGTGAATCAAGAACACCTCAGGACTTTGCTAGGGTTTGGGAAGTAGTTGATTGGATCATAGCTCGGCTATCTCTTTTCATAGTTTAAACTCTTTTTATTTTGTGTATATTTAGTTGTTAGAATCGGTGATCGACAAATCACCCTTTTCAAAAACCATTTTTGCCTAAACTATGAAGCGAGATTGACTTTGATACTTGACCGATTCCCTATGGGATACGACCTTGTTCACCATTTATAGTACAACCGACTCGGTACCTCGCCGATTAGAGTTGGCTATCTTTGTAAAACGGCCATCAAGTTTTTAAAGCGCCGTTCTTTGGGAATCGGTTGATATCTTGTAAGTTAGTTAAGTTCTTAGGATTAGGTCGTTTTTCTATTTTCCTTTGTTTGTTTTGTTTTTTTTGTTGTTGTTGTTGTGATCACACCACATACTCCGGTAATGGTAGTGATAAGATACCGTGATTGTGTTCGTGTTGTTTCCTCGCTGCAGATGATGAATCCATACTACAATTACGGCTCATATTCTTACACATTTGGAGGCTACAACTACGGTGTTATGGGTTACTGAGAACACAACCCTACTACTAGTTCAACCTATACATCACATCACACGGAAATGAGGTGGGATAATGCCCCAAGTTACTTTTGATCAACAACTCGATACTTCTCCACCTCCGAATCGAGATCTTAACAGAGCAACGGATGGCACTTGAACAAACCGTTGAACAACAAGGTAAAGATTTTGAAATAGCATAACCCGATGCAAAACAACCATACGAATTTGGAACATCAAGTGCAACAAGCGATTGAGCGGAAGGAGGGTGAGAGGAGAGAACAAGAAGGTATGATTGAAGTCACCCCGAGGAATGCTACGAAGAGGTATGAATCTGTTATTATTGAACCATCTATTCCATTTTCGTCTAGCATTACTATTATTATACCTGAGGGTGCACCCTATTGATTTTGTTGTTGATATTGAGCCTACTTGTTATTACTTGGTGCTAGAGTCGTTATTGGTTGGTGTGTGTTTTCGTTCGGGGAAAGTGAGTTCGTTGTTCTGTGCAATGGACTCATCGAACAAATCGTGGCGGTGGGGAATGAGCCCCATGTTTCTCGTATTCCATTTTCAAGGGGTGCTCAATTCTTATGATTTTGGTAGGTAGATGCAACGGTTTGCTCTCCTTTGGTATAGCTATCCTTGACATAATTCGGGGTAGAAAGTCGAGCAGAGGACTTTAAGCTCAGAATGTGTTATATTGTTTTTCTTTCCCCTCGTGTGTCACTGTATTTCTTTAGTTTGTAGTATGGTACTTCAGGTAAGTTTTGTTGTTATATAACCCGAAGAAGTGTGTTTTGGGGGGCTAGTTTGGTGTTTTGTTTTTTTGATAAGTTGTGGTGATCCGAATAGTTTCGATTCTTTATCTCCATACCTGTGTATTCTTGGACGTTGTGTTGCTTGTTGATATTAGCACAGGTACCCTGGGAGGATTTTTAGGGATGCCACATAATCGTACTCACGCTTTTTCCGAGTGTAAGCTAACTTTTCTACCCTTATCATTCATGTTTTGTTTTAAAGTAGGGGGTGGTTGGTTTAGCTTCAATGTTTCGGTTTCATGTCGAACGAGTTATACTTAGAGATTGTTATCCCTTTGGTGTAAATGAGTCGGTTTTTAAAAAAAATTGATGCCTTTGACATTGGTTTTGATACATTGAGCCCGTAGTATGGCTTTGATTATACATATAGTGATTATATGAATGCATTTCATTTGAGTTGGGATCTTGTATTGAGACTGGAATAGTTGTATCACGTTAGCTCCGACTTCATGAATCGCCTTGACTAGTGAGCGAATATGGTAGATATTATGACCGGTTACCTATAACTTATATTAGTAACTTTGAGGCGAAATAGAAAGGTCGTCGTTGTTAGGTATGGGATGACGGTTTTGGCATTTATTTTGACCCGATCAGAGCCAAAGGCCAACCTAAATAGTTAATCCATAGTTACTCTTCTCAGCCTGTTGTAGGGTGGTTAGACCGCCACCCGAACTAGCCTTTCATGTTACTAACCATGAAAATCGATGTCCCTAACTATATTTCGGTCTACGTATCCTTGACTACCTTGCAATTGAGCTTGTTCATTCCGCATATTTTTACGATGTTGCGAGGTATTGTTGAGACGTAAGTAATGGTATGGTGTCATGATTTAGGAGTTATTCGGAACGAAGAATGTAACAATGTATTGGTTTCGGCTTTTGATCGAAGTTTTGGTGTATAGTGTCAAATTTTTATATTGCTACTGTATAGTTCTCTTTTAACAAAAAAAAGGGAAAAAGAAAGGAAAAGAAAATAAAATAGAAGCAGTATATGTATATGTTTTTAGTTTCATTACAAGTCCAAAATGGACTAAAATTGTGTATAGAAAAAAAAGTGTAGAATTGAGGTTAGGGTTTGGATTTCAGAAATGTAAATAGTCGGGAAGGATTGGAGACGAAGTTAGAACCGAGAATCATGTTTATATTTATCGGTTAAAGCTCATTTGCACCGTCTCTTTCTATTTTTATCGCAAATATCCTTTCGTTAGCCATGAACCCTAGCCTAACATTATAACCCTTCAAGTCCTGCTTGACCGTACTAGACAACGATAGACCTCTATTAGTAGAGATGTTTACGACATATAAGCCTATGGTGTAACCTCGGTACACTATACGACTATAATCTAAACCGGTCGTAAGTGATGAATGTTGAAGAAGCTATACACACAAAATTCATTTTCTCAATACAAGTTAGAGCTTAAATCATATGCATTGGTGTCAATTACTTGTGTTTTACCATTTCAATTATTATAGACTAGATGTATGATATCAATGTTGACTCCATCTTTATTTTCGAATCGCTCATTTTTGCTCGAGGGCGAGCAAACGCTAAGTAGGGGGTAGTTGATGAGAGTTAACTTGGCTATCATTTACTATGTGATTATTCCCCATTTAGACCTCATTTTATATGTTTCCGGAGACATTTGGTTGTGAAGAGAGTTTGAGAAAGTAATAATACTTGAGTAAACTTCAACATTTTTATTCATGTGTGAAGAAAGGGTATAAATAGATACAAGCATGTAAAGGTCCTAGCTAGTAAAATAAAAGTTACTAGAGCCGGCTAGTATTAAATGCTAGAGTCGGCTATTACATAATAGGACAAACTAGAGTTACTTTATGACTTTAGGACATATTAATTGTTTATTCAATACAGTTAATATGTCTCTTGATACATAAGTAACATGTTACAATGTAACGATTTATAATTACAACAATGTAATCAATGTAATATAATATTTCCACACCCCTCCTCAAACTGGGTTGTATATGTCAATACAGCCAAGTTTGCTACTTAGTCTGCTGAACATAAGCGGTGGAATTGACTTGGTGAGAATATCAGCATTTTGGTCTCTTTGAGGAACATCTTGAAGTTGAATGATCTTGGCATCAATCTTCTCTTTAAGGAAATGTCTGTCAATATCGACATGTTTGGTTTTATCATGATGGACTGGATCCTCTGCCATGCATAAAGCTGAATTATTGTCATAGCAGAGTATGATGACAAAGTTTGAGGGTCTGCATTGAAGGTCGATGGGACTCTTTTAGCCATAATGCTTCAAAATGCCCAAAACCAATGCCCTGAGTTAGAAACCCGTTGATCGCTTTAGAGACAGTAGGTTGATTCTTGCTTCTCCAAGTGACAAGTTTACCCCATACATATGAGCAATAGCTTGTGGTAGATCTTCTGTCTATGTGGCAACCTTGACCAACAAGAGATCGATATAGACCTTCAGCGATCCGTCGAGTAGACTTAGTGAAGTGTAGGCCCTGGCCAGAGTGGACTTCAAGTATCTCGAGTATTCCGTGAGACGACATCCCAATGGTGCTCAGTAGGGCAATGCATGAACTGACTAACAAGGCTAACTCCATATGCAATATCAGGTCTTGTATGAGAGAGATAGATGAGTTTCCTACAAGTCTACGATATTGTTCCTTTCTTACAAACAACATTACCATGTACCGGTGGATTACCTGGGGGTCTCTTGGAGAGATAGCCGGTTTGCGACCTAGCATGCCGTTTTCTTTCAAAGTCTAGTATATACTTCCTCCGTGAGACAGAGATATACTGGTCAATTTTTTGCTATTTCCATACCAAGAAAGTACTTGAGGGAGCCCAAATATTTAACTTGAAATACTTTGGCCAGCAGGGTCTTCAATTGTTGGAGCTCAGCAGGGTCATCACCAGTAAGGATGATATCATCCACATAGACAATAAGAATGGATCTTTTCTGATTGGTTGTTTTGATAAACATGGTGTGATCTGAGTTGCATTGATGATATCCAGCAGCTTTAACCACAGTATTAAGTTTGCCAAACCAGGCTCTGGAGAGCGCTTTAGGCCATATAGAGATTTCCTCAATTTGCAAACTTTCTCTTGAGTGTGAGTGTTGGCAAAACCAGGAGGTACATTCATATAGACTTCCTCAAGAAGGTCACCATTTAGGAAAGCATTCTTGATATCCAATTGGTGGAGAGGCGATCAAGTTGAATGACAAGTGAGATCAAGATACCACGACAGGTGTTTAGCTTTGCCACAGGTGCAAAGGTCTCTTTGTAGTCAAGTCCATATGTTTGAGTGAATCCCGTTGCAACCAGTCTAGCTTTGTATTTGTCAATAGTACCATCAGCATTGTACTTGATAGTGAATAGCCATTTCTGGTGTGAACGCCTTTTTCCATGTGGGAGAGTGGTGAGGTCCCAAGTATGGTTGTCAAGAGAAGCGATCATTTCAGCTTTTTTGGCAATGACCTTCCACTTATTATGTTGGAGAGCTTCATGTATATTCTTAGGAATAGAGTGAGTATCCAAGTCCTGTGTAAACATAGCAAAAGAAGGTGACAAGTGATCATATGACACATAAGTATGAATAGAGTGATTTGTGCATGATCTCTTTCCTTCCGGACAAAGCAATAGTGCATCATCAATATCGATTAGAATGAAAGCAGGTCGATGAGGCTCGGGAGGCTCTTTGAGGTTCGATGAGGTTCGATGAGCTGGCCGAGGTTCAATGGGCTCGATGAGGGTCTTGAGGTTCGATGAGATCTTTGGGACTCGATGAATTTGGCCGAGGTTCAGAATCTCTTTGAGGTGCGATGAGGTGATGAGTATCGAGAGTCCTTGAGAGTAGATTGAGGATTGGAGTGATCTCGATTTCAATAAGATTGCCATCTGTGGTTGTCTCATTGAGGTTCTTTGTAGTATGGAGTTCTTTCAAAGAATTTTACATCCATAGAATTGTAAAATCTTTTTCGGTGGGAGAATAACACTTCTAACCTTTCATGTCTTTGGCATAGCCTAGGAAGATGCACTTATGAGCTTTGGGATCAAGTTTGCTTCGTGTTGGGCATGAATATAGACAAACACAAGACATCCAAAGATCTTTGGAGGCAAGTCAAACAATGAGGTGAGGACATGGATGAGTTGTCGACAAGGTTTGAATGGGAGTCTTGAATCCTAACACTCTCTTTGGGTAACTGTTGATCGTGTATGTGGCGATTAATATAGCTTCACCCCACATATATTTAGGCACATGTGTGGTGAACATGACTGATCTAGCCATCTCCAGTAAGTGCTGTTCTTCCTCTCAGCAACCCCATTTTGCTGAGGTGTCTCTACACATCTACTGGTGTGAATAATCCCCTTATCATTCAGGAAGGTGCTGAGGTTGGACTCATAGTATTCCAGGGCATTATCTGTTTTTAAGATATTAATCTTAGTGTCAAATTGAGTGGATACCATATTATAGAATTCTTGGAAGATGGTTCCAACTTCATATTTATCTTTCATCAGAAACAGCCATGTGATCCTGGTATGATCATCTATGAAGATGACAAACCACCTCTTCCATGTTATACTTTTAACTCTTGAAGGTCCCCATACATCACTATGTATTAGAGTGAAAGGTGTGGAAGGCAAGTAATGTAATTTAGTATACACAGACTTAGTAAGTTTAGCAAACTGAAAAATATCACATTGAAGGTCACTAAGGTTACATCCTCTAAACAATTCAGGAAATAAAGACTTTAAATAACCAAAACTTGGATGACCTAGTCTATAATGCCATAACATGATATTGTCTAAGGTTTGAGTGCAGTGTGACGAGGCGATTTCAATCTTCAATCTTACATCTTCAAAGCAGGTTTACCATAAATGATCTGAAAGCGTGCTTTAGCTCTCCCAATCACTTCTGTGAAGAAAGATCTGGAAAATACACCGATTGTCATTAAACAAGATTTGTCCAATTTAGGTCTTTAGTGAGTCTCTTGTGAGATATAAGGTTACTGATCTAATTTTGTAACAAATAGGACATCCACGAAGGTATATCTTATCAATTAAGTTTAATATTTCCAAAACCTTGTGCACATGAAATAGATCCATCAAAGAATCCTAATATTGTGGGTTTGATGATGGGGCCTAAAGCGAGATATGAGACTCTTGTTACCAGTCATATGGGATGAGGCCCCAGAATCAACAATCCAAGTATCATTACTGAGAGGTGAGTGGAATATACCTGTTTTAGCATGAGTAGCTATGTCAGTGATAGGACTACCTTCCTTTTGTTGAGCAATGAAGGCTTTGAAGGCAGCAAACTGAGCATCCAACCTGATATCTTTGTTCCCTTCTTCACTGACATGCCTGCCCTGACTCTCCTTGGTTTGTTTGGAGGGTTTAAAAGAGTTAGGCTTACCATGTAGTTTCCAGCAAGTGTCCTTGGTGTGATTTGTGCGTTTGCAGTGGTCACAGAACAATTTTCCTGAATTCTCAGTAGGGTTCCTGTAAACCTCAGTAATCTCAGTAGGCTTCCTGACCACCAACATTGCTGAGCTATCAGTTGGGTGATCAGCAGGGTTGCTTTGCAGCATTACTTTCCTCCTGCTTTCCTCATGTTTGACTTCAGCAAACACAGATTTGAGACTGGGGAGAGGTTTAGTAGCAAGAACTCTACCTCTAGCATCATCAAGGGATGAGTTCAGTCCTGTAAGGAACTTGAATACCCTCTTCTTCTCAATGACATTCTTGTATAAGGCAGCATCCTCTACCTCCTTCCATGGGTGAATTTCCAACATATCTAGGTGTTGCCATGCCTTAGATAGTTGGTTGAAGTACTGAGTTACAGACAGATCCCCTTGCCTGTAATTTTGGATTTGAGCTTCAAGATCATAGACCTCTGATGTATTGTCCTTTTTGAGTAAAGGTCTCGGCATTGTCCTGCATTTCCTTTGCGATATCATACATCATGAAGTTCTCACGGATCTTTTTTGTCATTGACCTCGTGAGGATGGTCATGACTTGGTTATTTTCTGTTCAAACTTGGGGTCAGTTTCAGCAGGGGCAGGTTTGGAGCCAGACAAGTATCCCATCTTGCTCTGGCCTGAGATATACATTTTCATAGATCTTGACCACAGCAGGTAGTTGTTGCCATCAAGTCTGTGATTTGTAAATGAATGGTTTTCAGTGACCCCAGTCTGCTGAGGCAGCTGGGACTCTACTGAGGGTGAGGAAGCTTCAGATAATGAAGACATTCTTGATATGAGATAAGATGTTTCAGCAGGTTAGGGAGATTTTGCAGCGGATTCAGGATTTTAAGGCTTTGATACCATGAAGAGAGTTTGAGAAAGTAATAATACTTGAGTAAACTTCAACATTTTTATTCATGTGTGACGAAAGGGTATAAATAGATAGAAGCATGTAAAGGTCCTAGCTAGTAAAGTAAAAGTTACTAGAGCCGGCTAGTATTAAATGCTAGAGTCGGCTATTACATAATAGGACAAACTAGAGTTACTTTATGACTTTAGGACATATTAATTGTTTATTCAATACAATTAATATGTCTCTTGATACATAAGTAACATGTTACAATGTAACGATTTATAATTACAACAATGTAATCAATGTAATATAATATTTCCACAGGTTGTATTTTGGTGCTTATTACACCTTGGTTATCATTTCGAGACCTAGGACGTAAAGTTCGGAAATCTCGTTATTTTTTGGTGTTTTGATGCTTTCTCGGTCACCCTAGTGTCCTGTAGGGGTTACGTGAGGTATTTGTTGTGATTTTTATAGGTATTAGGTGTTGAGAGATGACCGAGAAGGCAAGATACGAGGGTTGGAACGTGTGCCCGAAGCTTAAACGTTCAAATGGATCAAAACTCGTTTACTACAACCATACCTTCCATTGATCTGCAGTTTGATCCACCTTAGAGGCATTTTCTGGGCTGGACATCTTCATGAAAGTTGTATACAATTTCATTAGCTTTCCAACGCATTTTGAATCACTAGATTTTAGAGGTCTACACACAAAGTTATGGCTGATTTACTGAAGATGTGTCAGCAGGCGTGCGCCTGACAAACCCTAGGCGCATGCCTGAGGAGCTGAAAATGACCAAAAGTTTCAGTCCAACATTCTACATGCCTAGGTGCACGCTTAACATTCAGATTTCACCAACACTATAAATAGTCCCCTCTTTCAATTCGATCAAGATCGAGATCGGTTCCAACTCATTTTCTGCAGTTTTTTCTTCATTTTTTCTTAGTTTAGCTTAATTTGTAGGTAGATTAGATTAGTTTAGTTGTAGATTTTTGTAATCCGGAGGATTTCAAAGATAGATTGATGCGTTATTGACGGGATTTCATTCGGAGATTCGATTTTCTACAGCCTAATATATTCGGTATTTCAATTTACTTTCTTGTTCTTGCTTTCAATCTTGATTTATGTTAGCTTTCTTGATGATTTCTTGTATTCGGTTGTTATAATGAGTAGCTAATCGTTCTGTAGCCGAGTTAGGCGATAATCTTCGAAATCGAACCTTAGTTTGTTCTTGTGGTGTTCTTGATGTTTGATTTGATTATTCTTGATGTGTTTGTAGTTCTAGAACTTACTTAATCACGTTTGGTGAATTGGCCATTTGATAATCGTATTACACGTATCTTCTTTACACATGTATTTTGAGTAAGGGTACGGGAACCGGGGTTCTAGGATCACCCTGTAAAACCGACTGAGTTGTTTAGATTCGGTTTCATGCATGAGGTTTGTATCAACTTGCTGAGCGTTTCATTGATCATAGACCGTGTTAGGTCAGTTAAATCCGGTCAGCGGACTGTTGAACCTGACATAGATGGGTAGATTATTGAAATAATGACTATTCTCGGAATTAGGAAAGGACACTCTTCGAGTGACATCGAGAACGATTAGGTGAATCAAGAACACCTCCGGACTTTGCTAGGGTTTGGGAAGTAGTTGATTGGATCATAGCTCGGCTATCTCTTTCTCGTAGTTTTTAACTCTTTTATTTGGTGTATATTTAGTTGTTAGAATCAGTGATCTGACAAATCACCCTTTTCAAAGACCGTTTTTGCCTAAACTAAGAACGAGACCGACTTTGATACTTGACCAGATTCCCTGTGGGATACAACCTTGCTCACAATTTATAATACAACCGACTCGGTACCCTGCCGGTCAGAGTTGGATATGCTGTAAAATGGTCATCAGTCGGACCAACACCTCTCCACGTGTCATCCTCACATTAATATGGCAATAAATACAGACAGAGAATGTACAAACATTAAGGGCCAGGAGCCCCATTCAAAGATCTGAACCAATCCCTAAACACCGAATGGAAGTTCAGTTCGCTTAGCTCCCCAGTCCACTGCAGGTCGGTCCGGGCACAACGGAGCTCAGCCAGTGTAGCTCAGGCCTCACACCTAAAGGACTCGACGCAGGTTGGCTTGAGTATCTCTTAGACGGAGTAGCCCACGTGCATAATACAACAGATAAACATGGAAAGAATCCTCATCCATAAAGGCTCTGATCTCATATATTCAAATCCCGTGATTATGGCCTACAATCAAGGAGATCAAATCATATTTATTCATTAGGGAACACGAAAGTAGAGTCCGCAATAGACACGATACATGCAAGATTAGGTCATAACGCCCCTTATATAAACAACCCATAAGGAACTACGAGAGACTTGATTCCTGATTCATACCCAGGATACGTAGGCAACTTAAAATACAACGTCTCAGGCTCAGTCTAAACCACCATAAACTACCCCTCGTTTCACATCTTTTCTAGGGTTCAACATTGAGCAAGTTGTCACTAGGATAAACAAGCCCCATACTTATTACCTGACGATATCCAGCATCGTCAATGAAGTAGAAACAATGAGTGAAATCTATTCCGAGATTCTAAATACTTTTTAGGCATAAGTTAAAACCACTCAAAAATATGTACCAAAAGAGTTCTATAAGCTTGCTTGCGCGCTGAGTGGAATGCCATTAATCCTTAAGTAATCATAACCTAAAAGCCTAAATTAACTTGAGAAAGTTGACAACATCGATGAGAATGTCATTATCCTAAAGTACTTATAATTTAAACCCAAAAGAGTCTTAAAACCAAAAGATGAGAAAAAGGTAATCATGGTAAGTCGGCATAACTTAAAGATAGCTCGGAGATGCATGTAAAATTTGGGCCGATGTTAGAAGAAGACCTTTAGATTTGATGTTGGTGAAAGAGTTTATATAATAGCTTCACTATGATGGGGGTGTAAGAAGGATTGGCCACAAGGGAAAGTTAAGTCCCATGTATGTTGGTCCGTCTACGGAAAAGGTTGGACCGTTAGCTTATCACCTTAAGTTGCCGAGAATAGATGTCTAGGGTTCATAATGTGTTTCATGTCTCAATGTTGAAGAGTTTTTAACCTAGTTTGATGTGGAAACTTAAGTGGACCTGAATTGTTAAAAGAGAACTTGACATATGAAGAAAGGTGATATGTATCCTTGCAAGGAAGAAAAAGATGGTCAAGAAGAGGCAAATCTCATTGGTGTTAGTGCAATAGAGCAACCACACGTCTTCTAAAGCTACACGGGAATTCGAAGACAATACGATCTTCATGTTTCTAGTGTTCCTTGGCCTTCCAAGTACGTTTTAGTTTCAAGGATGCAACTCCTTATAATGGAGAGGAATGTAATATTTCGTTTTCTCATTAAGAAAATCAAAATTTATGAGGAATTTAGATATATTTCTTTATAAAATTTCTTTGCCTTTTAATATATTAGAAATTTTGAATATAAGAAATAAAGGGCCTTTGTGCTAGTTAATGATTTAATTGAAATTAACTCTAATAAAAGAAAACTCCTACCCCATAATTTCCTACTTTTTAGAAAAGCGCTTCTAAACACTCTCCTCTTTGTTCGGAGTTTGATGAGAAAAAGAAATAAAGAAGAAGAGAAAGAGAATCTTCTCATTTGTGACCAATCTGACCATCGGTTTTGTAGATTATTCGCATAACTATGATCACCACGTTGCAATGTTGTACTTAGTAGTCAACATTAGCATTGCTATGTGCTGGGTAGCTTAAAGGTGAACGATTAGGGTAATAAATGTCCTTAGGATTACATTTATGTGAATGAACATAGGTGGTTAGTTAACTTTGTAAATACATATGTGATGAGTCTAAAAAATAAAACACCCTACTTCTTGGTTAGGCACTGATCACTTTTGCAACTGGGAGTTGGACTCCACTTGGGTTAGAACTTTATGCCACATGAGGAGTTGACTAGGTGTTGTGGTGTATTTCACCATGCGTTGTGCCCTTTAATCTTGGGTGTAACCAATCTCTTTGATGGTTGTGTTTTTGCTAGCTAGGGTAGTAGAGAAGAGTGTGTATTTAAAACATACTTTGTAGGCAGCAATTTTATTAAAAGATAGAAATATTTAAATAAAACTCACAAGCCGAGTTTAATAGCTCAAACTACAAAATCATCAATGTAAGGTTTATTTTTCTTTTTTGTTCTTCTAGCCATCATATGTATTTTTTCGACTTCAAATGTTTTATTTTTCTAGATCAGAAGAGTAGTTTTTGTTTTTCTTGATTTTTCCCGGCGATGCATTCAAAATATCTAGGAGTTCTCTATCTTTGTCCATTGAAAAACCTGTATGCTCGGTAATAATGTTCTTTTGAGTTGTCGAAGATAATTCTTGTTGAGTTGTATTTGGGTCCGAGCTAGCCGCAGTTGGCGCTTCTTCTATAATTATGTCAGAAAGGTTGTCTTCCATTTTATCATTACTAACCTGAGCAGCTTGTTCCATCCTTTGAGTGGATTAATTCCTGTAGATTTTGAGAATCCAATAGAGACTTAGGCTCAACAACTTTTTGCACTTCTTCCAGTGATTTGTCATTGTTATTGCTAGCCGCAGCATTCTGTTTGGGAACATATACTTGAGTGTTCTTTTCTATAGTGGGGCTATTAGATGGTCGAAGCTCTAGATGTTTTATGTGCAATTTTCTTCATTATGGCCTAAATGCCAACAATACTTGTTGTATTGCGGACGGGAGCCCTCTAGGAACATGGCTTGCGAAAATCCATCATAATTTTCCTTTTGGATCCAAATTCTGGAGGGGATATTTTTTAGAACATCTACTTCCACATGAACTCTAGCTAATGACGGTCGTCGCAAGTCTATTGTTGCCGAATCAATTCGGAGAGGAGTGCCAACTGGTTGCATTAATGAGAAGATAAATACTTTATTCATCAAATGTATTGGTAATTTTAGGAGGAAAATCCACACAGGAACAATTGATGGCTCTTTGTCAACGTGGAAATCAACTGTCCACTTAAACATCCGTGATATTTTTGTTGCTTACCGCCATGAGGGTTTCAAAAAAGCCGAATATAATCTTCATCACATTCAAAGTGAATAAGAGCATGCTTGTTATCCAAAAGGCCTAATGCAAAGTTTCCTTATAATTTTGAACATAAAGGAAATTTTTAATAGATTCGAACTAGGTCTACCTTGTGAAAACTTAGCTACCAAGAGCGTTGGAATGGCAATGCCATCGTCGTCGAGTTTTCTTAAGGATGATGATCGACGGCTCGCTTTGAAGGTGGAAGGCTAAACGAATCTGGAGTGGACGGCGGCTAAGTTTTGCGTTGTGCCTTCATGATTTGTGCATAAGAAAGTTGATCGTGGGATTGGGAGGGTTTGGGGTTGGCTCGGTGAGTGACCATGACTTGCCGCCCTAGATCAATTTTGATGGAGGAGGTATCAAGTCGACGGATAGCATTTAAATTTTCTCCTTTCAAAAAATAAATCATTAAATTGCTCCGTTCGATATAAAAATCTCAATCCAAATGCGCAATTAAATTATTGATAGGCATATCAATGGATATCCCATTCTACATACTTTGTAGTATTCGTAATGATATCTTTTGTTGTTGTTTGATTGATTCAATGATTCTATCATTTACTAAGTTCGTTTGTAAATATTCCTTTTCCTACTTGCCCCCCATCCTTCAAAAGATTAGCATGTTGAATATGATGTTGATGTTCTTTGATATGTAAGCATGTTGGAGATTCTATGAAGATGTTGCTCTGTCATTGTTTTGAACGTTGAAACGTTATAACCATACTTTGTTGTAATTATTATATCGTTGGATGTTGACATGTATATTTGGTTAGAATTTGGTTGATGTAAGATTATCTTGGTTTTAACTAATAACTCTATCGGCTTTTCATCGTTTTGTTTTTTCGAGTCTAATTTTTCCATTTTCAATTTGTAATATGATGTTAATGAGGTCAGACTGACACATATAATTGATTATTTTAATTATATACATTACAAACTTTTTTTCCGAATAATAACTCGGTAATTAACCCAAAAAAGTTCGTCACAATAAGACTCGGTATCAATTAACTAGTTTTATCACATGATCAATCATCTACAAAAATGTGTGATACGATCATTTTTCTTAAAATGCTCACATCTACGTTCTAGTAACCTTTGTATGAAGAGTAATGATACGGACACAACAGTTATAACATAACGAGTGCCACAACGTGAATATATATTGTTGATCATGATGAATATAATAATGATCAATGAGTTTACATAAAGAATCATCGGTATAGATACATGTTGTGACACTCGTTCTGTTATAATGGTTATGTCTGTATCGTTACTCTTATACTCCCTCCGTCCAATTTTAATAGTCATGTTTGCCTTTTCACACGATTAAGAAAAGTGTAATTAATACTTTGAATCTTATTAAATGATCCAATATTTTTTACATTTATGTCATTTAAGTAATACTTTGTCATAAAAGTAAACATATAGAAACATTTAATGAGTTTCAAAGTATTAATTATAATTTTTAATCGTGAAAAAAAACATATTATTAAAATGGAGACGAAAAAAAAGTATTAAAAGTTCAACAACGGAATCAATGTGAGAAATTCCCATGGACTTGGATTTAAGTCCATGTTGATGTTGACATGTGGTCCCTAGGGCGATTTAGCTAGTTAAGAGTATAGATTCTTATCTCCAATAATAACCCTTCATATCATTCTCTACCTATATCGTTTTCTGTTCTAGTTACACTTTTTAAACACTTTATAAATCAATATATTCCAATAAATATCTTTTAACCAACCCTCTTAAACATTTTTTTCTTTCATATCAATTAACAAATATAATTATAAATACATATAATTAATAAAAGGATGAAAAAAAGAGAGCTGGAAAAAAAATTAACAAATCGAAGAGAATATGTTGAATTTTGATGAAAAAGAGAGTGTAAAAATAGATGATGGGAAAGAGAAAAGTTGCACTATTCCCCTTTAACATTCACTCCATCTATCAAGAAAGGTTTAACATTTTTTGAGTTTCAAGAGTGTGGAAGAGTAACCATTGCAGCATCCAGTGTTCTAAAAGTTACTTCAAATTTATTTTTCAAGTACAAATTAAGTGGCTATTGTGGATAGTCTAAGACTTATCTATTAACTTGAAGACTACAAGGCATCGAGGTTGTTTATCTATTAACTTCGGCATATCATACTCAAACCGGTCATTTTCCTAAATATTCCTTGAGTAATAACACGGGCATGTATAATCGTTCAACTATAACAAAATAATACAACGTGTATTTGCACCATTGATTATGATGCATATTCATTATAATCAAAATATACATTGTGGCTGAACGGTTGTACATACCGATTTCGCATGTATCATTTCCTTAGATAACATGTACATACATACACGATTTGCATATATTATTCATCAAGTGTGACATAAACATATGTGCAATGCACAATGCACCGCGTTTTCCACCTTAATGTAATAAGTGGTATCTCGCACAATCTTTGATATACCGCCTAAAAATTCTCTATACACATGCACGTTCAATCTTAGATTAGCCTTAAAAGAACCTACCCAATTGACCTATAACAAACACATGAATACTAAAAATTGGGCAATAGAAAGTAATAGGACAAAGAAGAGAGGGATGCTATGCTTCTCTCACGCTACTTGGTCGAAAATGTTGATGAATTTATTAGTACGTCGGATAATATATGAGCTAAATATGGTCTAAGAATTTAATACTCAAGTCTCGGTGAAACCCTATACTCAATGTTCTGGTCTCCAAATCCCCCCCACCTTTGTGTCCTCAACCACCAGCCACCCACCACCAAATAGTTATACAATTTATATTGTGACATTATACCATAGTATACGCATCAATCCATTGAATAATGTTGTGTATGATATCATACCATGATCATACGATGTGTACTATATACGCATGATATATACAAGCCATACATATACTTCTGCCTCTCCATTGAATAATGTTGTGTATGATATCATACTATGATCATACGATGTGTACTATATATGCATGATATATACAAGCCATACATATACTTTTGCCTCTTAAACTCATCGTCTCAAATAGAAATTCCTTTATAACTTGAGCATTAACAGGGACGAAATCATGATTTTTTTTTCGGGTGGCTGCAGTGGCGGATGCATGATCCTGGGTGACGGGAGGATAATCCTACCATTTTTTCGCAATCAGGAAATTGTATATTAGTGTTTTTTTACTACCCCTTGAACTCGAGGAGAAAAACTACTATACATCATATTATCCGAACACACTACTCACATAAATAAATACTTCACATTAAAAACAATGTTTTGAAAGAAAAATATATTTAACACGTTAGTGTTTTATTTTTTAATTAGTACAATTTTATTAATATTTGTATAGATGTATCCCTTGTAATCACTATGTGACGATACCGGTTACGCACTCGATATATCATCATCGAGTGGACTTATGGATTGAATACTACCAGGGCATGAACCGGTAAGGCTTACAAGTCGGACTATCGACTTGGAAGCCACGACATGCATGTCGACCCTCGAGCCTGAAGTATATCTAGGAGCTCGAGGTCGCGACTATCGACTTCAGCAAAGTGCGGGCGTAAGTTCGAGTCGATCATCCCGGTCAGGCGGATCGATATCGAGGGACGAGTCCACACCAGCCACGTTGGCCCAATATCCACAGGATAACTTGGGCGAGGGTAAAGCCCAATTAAGGGTAAATACGACAATAGCGCAAACCGACTCATATTAGGGTTAGGTCATGCATTGTCCTTATAAATACAACGTTCAGAGAACTACGTAAAGCGCTGATTCCTAGAATAATAACGGGATACGTAAGCACTCTAAGAATCCCACTTAGACTCACCGTAAATATAAAAACCCTTCTTCGTTCTTGGCATCGAGATTCTTGATTATTCATCAATAACATAAGGAAAAGCTCGGATCTTTAAGGTGACATAATCTGTCATCGTCACTATGTATTTTAATTTATGTAAGAAAAAAATTAAATCAATTTATTTGATTATTAAAGAGGATAGGAGCATGGACATGAGGAATCTCGTTTATGTTTTTATTAATGTAATAAATATTTTATGTCAAATTTAATAAAAAAAAATGTAAATGTGAACATAGAAATTCTGAAATGGTCGGCTAATATATGTTTAAAAAATGCTTGACTGGGTTCCCTAAAAAAAAGATGCTTGACTGTGAACTTGGCCTTTATGTACCTTGGCTTACCAATAATGGATCCAACTTAATGAAGCGTCGGCACGTACCTTGGTATGGGTGGGCTGGATAGTGGTGGGCTGGACTGGTTTTTGGGTGGGCTGGACTCAATCTTATTGTTATCTACTGAAAAAAACTCTAGGTGGGCTTACTTTAAAAAAAAGTATAGGTAACCCGCAAAAAAAAAAAAAAAAAAAAAAGTATAGGTATAAAATTTAATTTATTAAATATAAAATATACTAGTGTTTTCCAAAAGTGACTTCATTTAAAAGTTATGGATATAACCATTATGATCAACATGTGAGTATCACAATAATCTGTGAGGTCGAGTGACTAAAATCAACGATTCAAATGGTTGACGTGTATCGTATTGCATAAAATAACGTGTAGTTCTGTCCAACAAACCGGTCTTGGTATTCAACAACGAACATCAGTGACATCGACGTTCTCTTTATAAAAGTGTCACAACTTAGAAACGTCAGTCCACTGACTTTCCACTGGTGTTCGTTGTTGAACACCCACGTCAGTGACACCGACATTGGTGTTCTATAACGAACACCAGTGTCACCGACGTTTTTTTCATCCGAAAAAATAATAAAAAAATGATGTTGGGCCAGATTGCCCCACTCTTAAATGATAAGAAATATAGTTGCGCCTTTACTAACACCAATTGGTTTTAAGACAACGGTAAGTAACGATCTTAACATTGGTAGCGAGCGGAGAGGTCGTGAGATCGAACCCTGGTTGGAACATTATTAAAAAAAAAATTTGTGCAAGTGTTAGATGATTGCTAACACTTGAGAAGTGTTGGGCGCCAGACGCCACACTCTTAAATGATAAGAAATATAGTTGCGCCTTTACTAACACCAATTGGTTTTAATACAACGGTAAGCGCATGTCAATTGAAACCCCTTTATTTAATGATAGTATCCTTATTCCATGAGAGGAAAACAAAAAAAAAAAATCTCCCTATCTTCCCCGAGCAATATGGATATGGGGTGCCACATCTATATGTAGAGTTCTAATCCAAGTCAAACTGCAAGATTAATTATTAAACAAAATATATAAATAATAAATACATTAAAAAGGACTTATAATCCTATTCAAACTACTACTACAAGATTAATTATTTTATCCAATTTCCGGTCATCAGAACTAATTTTCCGGCCAAAGATATTTATAAAATAATGTATTTCCCCATTTGCCCTTCTTTCTAAACGTTCCCAATGTTTTCACACCATTCACAAAGCAGGGTTTCAATATACAGCCATCCAACTGCTCTTTGGTGCTCAATTTGCTGCGAATTGTTGCTCAATTCGTTTTTATTATTGGAGGGGCGATTAAAGGTTCTATTCTTCTCATCCCGAAGCATTCTTGCTGCCATTAAAGCATTCGTTTCGTTTTCTTGCTGCGTTTTCTTTTTTATTTTTAAAACAGCCACAAGAAGTGGATTTTTATTAGAAAATATTAAGGGCGATTTGCTATGATTTTGGTGTTCGATTTTCTGCTTCATAGGTTTTCTTGTGTAGCTTTTATGTGATTACTGGTGATTGGCATATACACATCAATTAATCGTTTTTTTGACTTCTTTCTTTGGATACGATTGCATAAGGAAATAATGGTCTCATCAAATTCATGTTAGATTATCAACGAATTTGCTGCAGGAAAAAAAAAAGGGCAAATAGGGAAATACATTATTTTATAAATATCTTTGGCCGGAAAATTAGTTCTGATGACCGGAAATTGGATAAAATGCTTTTCAGAAAAGCATAAGGGGGTAAACCATATATTATTAAACCATAGGGAGGTAAAGAGTCTAAATGACAAACCACAAGTAGGTAAAGTGTGTTTTCCCCTAAAAAAAATTGGTGGTGGACTTATCTTGCCAATAAGTTTTTTTCCTTTTTCATAATGCGGTTTTTTCAGAAGGGGTCAGAGTCTATAAGGACAGGTTTTAAACTTAAATGGTTGAGAAGGACTGTCACTATATGTGTTACTACATTTTTGTACATGTGTTACTACATTTTTGTACATGTGTTACTACATGTTTGTCTTTCTCAACCATTTTAGATTAAAACATGTCCTTAACAACCTTTTATCTTTTTCAGGAAATAAATATGCATTAGTTTTTGCTTCTTATTTTAGCCGTTTAAGGGTAGTCGTCTCATAAACTTATCTAAAGGCTACATATTCTATATTGGGCAACTTAGACTTCTCCCTAAACATGCATATATAAGTCTTAAACAAAAGCATGTTTTATGTTCCTCAACTTTATAGACTTTGTGCTATGATAATAAAAATAAGAAGGTTCAAATTTTTACTTGGATAGAAGGTACTCTCTCCGTCCCGTAATATAAGTCTTTTTAAATTTTTCATATAAATTAAGAAAAATAATAAATGAGTTATTTTTTATTATTTCAATGCAAAATATTGTATTGTTTTTTAGGAGTGACTTATAATATTCATTGTTAGTGTGAAAATAAAAACAATGCATTGAATCTTTCTTGTATTAAAATATGAGAAGGATTTATATTTTGGGACACCACAGGACGGAGGCAGTATATATATAGTATACGAAACCATTCGACAGTTGTCTAACAATTAATGCATTGTGTACATTGAATTATAATCGTGTCTTTTCGTATGTAAATTGGGTATTCGTCTTTCCCTTGAATTGTATAACTTTAAAAACTTACGGGAATGATGATAGTTACACTCTTCATTGACCATGAATGAATTATTCATATTTAAATATCCACCTAGTCCATGCATCATATACTTTAAGAAATTCATGGAATTAAAGATACTTCTTCCTGTTTGAAATTTTTGCACATACAAACTAAACAAATTGATCATGTTTCATGATTTATGAGTTGGACTTTAATAGAATCAACATGTACGTATGAGGTAATTATCTCTTATGAAATTCAATAACTTCTACATGAATTGCTACTTCTCCAAAGTTTTTCTTCTTATTCAATTGGTCTCTTTATAAATTTGTAATTTTGCCTGAAATACTCAGGAAGTCAAGGCTGGTGTTTGGACTTCAAATAGATTTTTCTCAATTTATTTCCATCCTAATTATAGTCATGGTAATAAAAAAAAAAAGATTTGACTTCTCAAACATGTGAGCTAAAGCCATGACATCTAAATATTTATGATGCATGTCTTCACCTACTGCCCATCATATTTTCTCTAGCTACACTAATTTTATGTTTGTCTTGAATCAACTTTTAGACCATCAAATCATCAATTCTAGCCAGTGAATTTTTTTAAAATTGTTTTTTTTTTTTTCTAACAAACAAGGGACCACAAAACTTTTTGTGTATTCTTATTGGTTATGACTACAAATTAGGATTTGGTCCATGACCAATGTAAAATTTGTGCTCTAGCTTTGACTCTATCAACTATCCCTTGGTAAAGGAATACGTCCGGTAGTATTGTTTCTAACTTTATATATAAGTCCACTAAAAATTGATGAAATAAGTGATCAATAAATAACATTGATAAGTGTCTTGGATGTCTTACTTGCATCTTATTTAAGTAGTATTCTTTGCCTGAAATATTTTTTTATTATTGTTTCCTTTACACGTGTAAAAGTGTAATAATCGATTACATGGCCAAAAAAAGGTAAGAAATATATAAACTTATGAAATAAGTACCTTATACTTGCGTTATATCTTTGGCAGGTGAACAATTTTTTATACTAACTTCATTTGGTGGCGTGAAATTATTGTTTTCATCAAGCAAAATTTGTTATATTTCTTTGTTATTCATTTTGGGAATAGGAGTGGGTATTACAATGGATCATAACAACCGTAATAATGCATTAATGGATATTTAGTGTACAACAATATCTCTTTCAGAAGGGACATTTGGAACATTTGCCTCCATCCATATTGGCAACTTGTTCTGTTGTTTGGTCTAACTTCACATATTTTGCAATGCATAACGGTAAATCCAAGAGAATTGGGCTACTTCAACTTTTTTAAATAATTTAGCATAGAGGTTTCTATCTAAATTTGAATGTGGAATTAATTCATGAGATTTTTTGCACCCTCATATTGAGTGTCGTAGAAATATAGCGGAAGATACACTGAAGTGTCATCTTTTGGGACAATACTTGGCAGTTTGTGATTAATTTGTTCTTGAACTCGAAATGTGTAAACTCCACGTTGCCTGAAGCGAAATCTTTGTTTATTTTAACTCCAAAAGATGTAAAAAAATGTGATATGCTCGGTTATTTTTTGAAATTGTTTACATGATCCTAGATGTGAGGTTAATAGATGATGTAAAGTATCAGAGACATCTAATGAAACTAAATGCACCTCATACCGTGTGCCACAAATGACCTGAAGAAGTCAAAAAGCGTGTCCCACAAATGACCTCACGAAGAAGTCAAAAGATGTCTTTGATGCTTTAAATCATCTATTAACCTCACAACTAAAATCACATAAATGATTCTATACAATAATGTTTTTTTGTTTACATCTTTTGGAGTTAAACTAGACAATGATATGGCTTTGGAAAAGCGTGGAATTTGTATATTTCGAGTTCAATGACAAATTTACTACAATCTACCAAGTGTTGTCTTTAAAGATGACACCCCAACGCATTTTCAACTATATTTCTACGACATTCAAAATTTGGTGTGAAACTGCATGAATAAATTCCCACATTTAATAGAAGTTATTCTTAAACAATTGAGATTTTTAGATAGAAATTCTTTCGTTAATTTTTTTATGAAGATGAAAAGGTACAATTCCTTTGAGGAAATCAGGCTTGAACCGCAAAAATGTTAGGTGAGATCAAAGATTGTATAATTCACTTACAACAACACAAGTTGTTGCAATTTGAATAGAAGTAAATTATCTTAATGTTCCTTTTGAAAGAGAGATCGTTAGACAATCCTATCCCGGAAAGAAATATCAAGTAAGACATTATTACAGTTGTAATGATCCATTGCAATACCCATTGAATTCCCTAAAGGAGAAACGGGATAGAACCGAAATATATTGAAATTGCTTGGCAAAGACAATAATTTCATGCCACCAAGTATTATCCAAAATTGTTCATCAACCAAAGATGTAATAACTCAGAAGAATGTATTCATTTCATACCCTTATTTGGTTATGTAATCAATTATTACGATTATTACACTTTTACATGTGTAGAGGAAACAAAGCTAAAAATATTCAATGCAAAGAATATTACATCTACAAGATACAAATAAGACATCCAAGACAGTCGTCAATGATATCTCGTTGGATGCTTATTCATCAATTTCTTGGTGGATATGTATATAAAGTAAGAAACAACATTGCTGAAATTCTTCCGTACACATCAAGATAAAGTGGGGCTAAGCTCTACCAAGAGATGGTTGATAGCTTAAGCTGGAGAATCAAGAGGATGTGCAGTAGGAAAAATTGTAGTATTGCCGGCATCATTTATTGGAGGCCCAAGAGGCACGCATCATAAATATCAAGACGTCGTGGCTTTAGTTCGAGCAATTTCATAGCAAATCTTTTATTACGATGACATGCAATCGGAATGAAAAGAATTGAGGAAAATGTATTCGGAGGTCAAACACCTCAATATGCCAAACTTGACTTCCAAATTAGCTCATGTAAAATTACAATATTTACGAGATCAATTGTATAAGAAGAAAATACTTGGAGAAGTAACGACTAATGTAGAAGTCGTTGATTTTTGAAAGAGAGGATTATCTCTACACACATTTTGATTATA
Organism: Gentiana macrophylla; assembly: GCA_026214975.1. Classification (NCBI taxonomy): domain Eukaryota; kingdom Viridiplantae; phylum Streptophyta; class Magnoliopsida; order Gentianales; family Gentianaceae; genus Gentiana; species Gentiana macrophylla. Next base: position 144,396 of record JAOBSW010000806.1, read on the forward strand.
TTAAAATCAATCTCAAAAATTAGGATACATGATCAATTTGATAAGTTTGTATGTATGAAAATTCCAAACAAGGAGAGCTAATCGAATTGCACGAGTTAATCATGAAACACAAGGTACATGGACCATGTGGATCACGAAATATGAATAATTCATATATGGTTAATGAAGTGTGTGAGTACCACCATCCCGTGAATTTCACACTTCTACAATTCAAGGAAAAGATGGATACCCAATTTACATGAGAAGAAAAACATGATTATAATTTCTTATACACAATGCATTATCAAACAAGGTTTTGTATGATCCATATCTTTTATGCGAGTAAAATTAAAGACTTCTTATATTTCATCATACCGTAAAGTCTATGAATTTAAGTAAGAGATTTTGACACTTTTGGTCTTTTATGTTTTAGTTTTCTTTCTAAAATCACCCTTATCTTTCCGAAAGTGATATTTTTGGTCCCTAAATTTGTATTTAGTTCCAATTTTAGGACTATTATCCGTTTAAGTTAACGTTGACTAAATCCATATGACATTTGAATCCAACCTGGCATCCACGCATGATTTCCTATCACATCGGAACGACTACAATGAACGGGGATTCAGTAAAATCGACATTCTCCTTCCAAATCCCTAAATAAAATCGACATTCGGTTTCAAATCCCTATTTTCTATCCTTCAAAATGATGCATTCCCATTCCCACCAACAGAAAAAGAAGAAATGTGACATTGCTGCAAATCAATAGATATTGACAATACTCAATAAGAAAATCAATAAGAAGAACAATTAATGAGAAGAATCAATAGGAAACATTAAATACATTGTAGAGATTTTTTGTGCGGCTGGTGTCAATTTGCAGGAAAGAAATTAGGGATTTGAAAAGAGGATGTTGATTTTATTTAGATATTTGAAGGCCAAAACAGCGACGTCGAACTTTAACCGGTAAAGTACCGGGTCGGAAGCATTATAGTGACGAGCAATGTTGTATCCCATTAGGAATTAGTTAAGTACCACAACCACGTTCGTATTTAGTTTAGGCCACAAAGATTGGTGAAGTTAACTATAGCTAGAGAAATAAAAATGATAACTTTAGAATATAAGATAAATGAAATAGCTAAACTATGGTCAAGAACACTACTCTTAACACATTTACTGAATCACCATGCTTTAACCGACCAACCAACTAATTGTAACTAATGAAAGTGTTTTTGGTGCAATCTCTTAAAATGGTCCCTAGGCATTAATACCAGAACCTAGTTACCCCATATTCGGTTTAATAGTCCCCTGTTTAGGATTTAATTGACATAGTATGATTAAAAACTATGAGATGTTTTGTTGTCATCGAGTTCACGACTTAACTAGAAGAACCTTACCAAGGAACATGCTGCAAAAAACTCGACTAATTAGTGCATGACTATTCTAAAACCCTATATCTCCACTCTCTCGCAAAATACATTTATAAATTTCGTGTGTAAATTCAATTAATGGTTCGCGACTCCACTAAAAGCATTAGATTCAAGTTTTAGAACACAAACATTCAAAAGATCTATTTTTAAGCCCCACTCAACCCTATATCATCATTCAGACATTAATTTCGTAGTTTCATTGCATAATTTAGTTATTAGAAAATTAGCCACTCATGATTATGTGAAAATTGCAGGCAACAAAAAACAAAAATTCCATGGAAGTCAAATAGTTGAAAAAGAAATTACCAATTGTATTGAAGGCAAGAATAATGAATCTTTAATATGTACCGTCGAAATCTTCATAAGAAAAACTCCAAGAACAATCAAGATTGCAAGCATGTAGTTTAATCTAATGAAAAACGAAGAAAATCGTGTAGCTAATCAAAATGTATGCCCAAAGACGGTAAAAGTCGACCTATAAGGTTTTTAGATCAAGAAAAACAATTCTAATTAAAGACCTAATGTGTTTTCTATCAGAAAATCGTGTTTATAAATGTTTTGGCCCTTAACCCACAGGCGTGGGCCTGAAAAATCAGGCATACGCCTCTGACGCTGTGTAATGGACAGCCCGACACGTCTTCAGTAAATCGACAATAACTTCGCGTGTAAAACTCCGATTCAAGTGATGCAAGTTGCATTGGAAAGATATTTCAACCAGACTCCCAATCCAGAAAATGGCTCCAACGTGGAAAGTGAAGGCAGGGCGATGATGTAATTCAACCTGATGATGCATTTTACGATGTTTTACTCCCATTTCTTAGGCATTTAGTGATGTTTTCGTATCAAAATGAGCAAATATTGTGATGATTTGGACCATCTTTTGTATATAGTAAATATAATAAAAATCAACTAATCTAGTACTTGTTAAGGCTTATTAGCCTAATTTTGCTATCGGATTTACCCGTGGTATTTTCGTGTTTTTGTTTTGTAGCATAGATACGGAGGCCTGGAGCTTAAATCTTGGGAGATATTAAAGCCTATCGAGTGATTGAGAAGAAATCCAAGGCATTAGAAGCAAGAAGCGCACTTTTCTTTGAGTAAATGGCCTACGCCGGAGTTGATGGCGCACGTTAGACAATGTTTGGATGAAAACATAAGATGTTCTCTATAAATGACGCGTGCCGGGACCTCACTGGCGCACACCGAGATTTGAATCACCTTTGCTGAAGTATTTAATGCATGATGTCGGTCCCCAACCACTCTGTCAGTACCGGTGCACGCCGATAACACGCAAAGGAGAGTCGGCACACGCCGAGACTAGATTGGCGTGCGCCGAGGTTGCAGATTCAGCAATGAAAAGATATCATTTACTCTCTTTTGGACATATCTCATCAACCACTCTCTCACTCATCTTAAAGGCACCCCCCCAAAATTTTACATATATTTAGCTTTTAATTCCAATTGTAAACATTAAGAATTCTTGGTTTAATCTTTTAGATTACTTTGGTTGGAGCAAGATTATCACTTTTGTATATCAAACTCCATTGAAGTCTTTTGAAGTTGACTGAAAGTTTCCATTTTCGAGTTCATAGCTTGAGATTGGTAAATTCTTAGCCTTTACCTTGATTTAATTGTTCTCATAACCATGAATACTAACATTGACATGGTGGTGTTCATAGTCATGAGTGGCTAGTTCTATACTAGCCAAGATAATGTAGTAGATATGTCATAATCTTTTGGTTGATTGAGAATGATTGGTCATATTGTTTAGTTTCATTTATTGTGATTCTTTTCCTACTTGTACTGTATGGTTTGTTTGTGTTGGAGTAATTAACCAATGCTTGCACACACACACTTAATGGAGACCGAAAGGAGAAGTCAGGTGTGGGAAAAGAGGTAGGAAAACCGGAAGGTAAAGTCGACCTTAAGTGGAGCTCGATTTCTTATCCTAGGATTATCGTTTGTTCACTACATTCAAGTTCTTATCATGTTGAGTCATTAGGTCTAGGGTTCTTAGACAAAGGAGGAGACATAGAGTAGTTTCATACACTCGTATGAGGAGAACTACTTGCTTAGGAATGCACCGATCCACACACTTGAACATCGTTGGTAGGTTGGAAGGAATTATACCCATGATACTAGAAGAAATTTGTTTGATCTATGCAATATCTTGGTTAGGATTTTTATCATTTTATCACCCGTTTTAGTAGTAGAGTTTAGAACAATTACTTTCTTGTTTATTTGCGACATAGATCAAGATAATAATAGCTAATTGATGTTTGACCTCACATTCCTCGTGGGATACGACCTTGACCACTAGACTAGACTACAATTGACCCGGTATACTTGCCGGTAATGTTGGACACCTAGAAAAGTCGCATCAAAAAGAGAACGCGAAAGATTCTTGATCCGTTTTAACTCTTTAGCTTCTGGGGACCTTGCTTCTACCACTCAAACTCAACTTGTCATCAATAATGCCTCTCCTCCCAGGGTGGAGTCAACCTATATCCTGCAAAAGTCAACGAAAATACCGCGCATAATTCCATGCAAGATTATATAGACCATAAAAATATGCACTAGTTCACTTAAAATGACGAAATTATAGGACTAATTGCCCTTGACCTAGTAGTGAGTTCTTTGGTGAAAATGTATAATAAATCAACCGATTATTTCCAAAAACATATCAAATAAGTTAGTAACGCGGGATAAAATCATATTAAAATCATACAAAGTTAGGGGTCCAAAATGTCATTTAAAAGATAAAGGTTATTTTAGGGTTATTTAGCACTTTAATAACTTTTAATTTCATACCATTCGATATGTTAACTTGAACTAAAGACCATAGTAAATTTGATACTCAACTTAATTCTCGTAAGATCGGCCATGTACCACGTTTTGATCTAGTATCTTTGTTAGCAATCTCGTGAAATAGTTTTTCAAAATCAAAATTCAAGTAGGAAGAAGATCATGAAACCACAGTCACGACTTCATTTTTTTCATGTGCGATTACGAATGTTTTGGATGCAATAAGCTGTGTATATATATATATACAAGGCGAGCCATGATTTTGATCAGGTTGGGCTAATGAATTATATTGAGTTCGTCGGATTTGGATTAAGAATATTTTTCGACCAAACGGGACTATATAGATTTTATAGTGTAATGTGTTTTTTTTCGGGTGGGCTTAGCCCCCCTTTGCCCATATAGTAGATACGTGTTAAAGATCAAGCGCTTAACGTTTCTACTAAAATCAATTAGTGTTAGTAAATACGCTACTATATTTCCTTATACATTCAAGAGTGTGGGCAATCTCTCCCAACACTTGCACAAATTTTCATTCAAAAGTGTGTGCAATATCTCCCAACACCCCCTTGTATATATAGGTACCAGTCAAGTTGTAAGAACTCTTGGCCAGGTCTTATCCTGACTAAGAGTCAGACTCTGCATGCACGACACGGACCGAACTCTGGATTGTCGGACCAGTTGATTCTGGATGCCAGGGGCTTTCATCTCCTTCATTACTAATTAATTCATGTACTTCATTTCTTTTCTTATCATACCTTCACTACAAAGGCTTTCATCTAATTTATCATTTTCTTCATCATCCATCTGTTTGAACCTAGTTCGTCTTCTTATATTCCATACGTTACAAAAAAAAAAAAAAATGATCAAGCTAATGAAAAACTCATATTACATGGTTCATTTAAAGCGAATTTTTGTGTGTATGTAAAGTTTAAAAGGAGTTTATTTGCAATTATGGAGTCATCCAATGAAGTTTTGTTAAAGAAAGCATCCCATTAAGTGATAGAGAAGGAGAGAAAATCAAGGTACCGGGCATGTTAATTCTTAGAATTTATTGTTCTTTATGCATCTTTATAAGCATAATG
>JAOBSW010000659.1:0-49083 GCA_026214975.1 Gentiana macrophylla
GGTTGGTGAATGTGGCGGCGCGCTGAAGATGAAACGTATATGAGACATTCAGGAAGCTCTGGTAAGAGCCTAGGTGTAGCTAAGACCTCCGATTAGGGCGAAGTTGATTTCACTACTAGGGAACAATGATGTGGCCGGAATTGTTTTGATGTTCAAGCAAAGGTCTACCTGCCTGAAAAGGTATTCTTTGCTTTTAATAATAGCTTATAAAGTTTATTCCTGACTCTTGAATGATTTGTCTGGTGTGTGGATGAATAATAGGCAAGAAATAAGAATAATGTATGAATATTTTTGTTTTTTTTGTTATGCATTTTGCATAGAGTCAGAGTCACAAAATTCAGCATTTAGTGACTTGTAGAAAGTTTCCAAGTGGTTAATGATTATGTATGTGTTTCTTAAACTCCTGTTGTTGTATATTTTCTCTGCTTCAAAATGTTTGGGACATTTACTTGATATTAAAGCCTAATTAATCCTTGGAATTTCGTTGCTAACTGATGTAATATTATTAGGTTATGATAAAGTAAAACTTAAAGTACATAAATGTCAAAAAGTATTAGATCATTTGTTGAAATTAAGGGATTACTAGACTTTTCGTAGTGTTTGATGAAAGTCAAAACGCTCCCAAACATTTTGAGACGGAGGGAGTAGTATTCATTTATTTCCGCAGTTGAAATGCTAAAATGAAATTCGACCATATATATTACTCTTTTAATGGCATTGGTTGTAGCTAGTTATAAGCATTGTAAAAGACCTTGATTATATATAGTTACATCAATCAAGGTGTAGACAAATTACTAGTAGGATAAAATATTTCATGCTAGACTTGAATAATTGGAGAAAGGTTTGTTAAAAATAAGACCTGACTAGCTGTTGGAAAGTATTAGTTGCTAAATGCTTTGCTAACTTGATCAGTCTCATTTATTGGTTTAATATCACGTGCAGTTGTCTGACATATTGGAGTTCTCGCCTAGTTTGGATGCTTTTGGTTTGTAATTTTTATCAGTTCACCTCCAAATAAAGTAAGGGCTTGGGGTAGGGTGCACTTTTTTCTTATTTCCTTATTTTTTTATCATTGTTTATTTTCGAAATTTCATCTGATATGGTTTTCACTTTCCACTATTTTATTTCAGAGTATTATGGAAGCTATTATATTTTGTAGAAGTTCGTTGCTGGTAAAATACTGCTTTGTATCAAACATTACGGTTGATAAATGCAAGTCATCATTCATCGGAGAAGTCTTTGTGCACATAGGACATTTTCTATACCTTAGACTGAGATTTCTAAGTACAAGGTATGTCAATTGGTGTGTTTCTTTATTATTCACAACGCTCATGATACTTTCCTAATTTTCTTTGCTGCTCAGTGACTCATTCTTGGTTGATGATTCAAGCATGAGTTCATATTATATTTTGTGTATGCACCTCGTGTTTTCTGGGTGAACTTTTTGAACTTTTTTATCAAGGTAGTTGTGGAGAATGTGTTTGATATGCTTGTTGTAGTAATGTAGTTGGTAAAGTATCATTTCAGATGGATGTTAATGTGAAACATGCTGAGTAGTGCATGACGAAGGTAATTAATAGAATTCCTTTTGTGAATTAATTGAATTCCTTTTTAATATCATGAAGATTTTAAATTCCGGCATGATTTTTTATATTCAACAATGATTGTGTGGACTATAATTTTCATCTTTTTCTGGATGATATGATGAAAGAGAATGGACATGTGCTGGCGTGTGCTTAGATCGTCATGATTTTAAACAAGTTTTTCAGGATGCTTTACAAGATCGCCAAGAACCTGGAGTGGGATGTAGAACTTAAGACACTTTTAGAAATGAAATCTGATTGTGATGCACGAACTTAAGACGATTTTAGAGATAATTGCTTGCTCACAAGATTGAGTTGTTTTCGTGATAAAACCATTAGTCTCTTGAATTTGTCCATTAATCATGAATAATATTGATTTCATGTTTTTAAATGTTATTTGATTCAATCATGAATAAAAGTATTTGCTTCATTTTCATGATCTTGAAAGTGATTTGATTATTTATGCTATTGAAACTATTTTTAAGAGAACATTTACTATTATTGAATATAATTTTGATAAATAATAAATATAGTAAAATATGAAATATAAATTCCGTTATAAACTCATTGCAACCATTGATACGTTGGTCATACATTTGTCACAATAATTCTATAAATATAGTTAAAATTTGTCACAAATCTGTCAATATACTTTGTCACAATTTTGTCAGAAATCAGCCACAAAAATCATCACATAATAATCACTAAAATTTTGTCACAATTTTATCGCATTACATTCACCACTAATGCCCGTTTGTTACTGCATCATTATTAGTATTCGTATCATATACTATATCCCAAACCAGCCCTGAAGTTGATGCTTAAATCAATGGCCAATATCTTTTGTTTCAATATGTCACCAGCTTGCATCTATATCTACCATGCATCTATATCCATCCCACATGGATTTAATCTATGTAAATAACTTATCTACCATGTCATCAAATAATTACTAAGCTCCATTTACTTTTGCCATCTATTCTGGCGGACAAGGTAGTCAGTTCTTGCATTTGAGGCAGGGACAACAAATGATGGTGAAAAATATTCCTCATCGGTTTAATGAGTTAAGAAGATTTCATCCGTAAATAATGAGAAATATGGAAAGAAGAGTGGCGCAGCTTTAAACGGTTTGGCCGAGAGAGACAGTGGCATGCATGTTAAAAGTGCGACACCTAAAAACATGGCAGTAGTTTCTTGTTAAGACTTTGGAGGTAGAAACCTTAAGAATAAACCTTCAATTTTGTGGGTGCAAAGAGATCATTTGGAAGTTAGTCACTTAAAAGAGTCGAGGAGCGCCACATCGTAATATCAAGAAAACAACATCACCATTAACACTACTTCTTCGCAAAGTACCGCTTGCCCAAAGTGTAAGACGAGTCACCCTGAGAGTGTCAAGCAAACACAAGTGGTTGTTATTATTGTGGGGAGATGCAGTGCCATTATGCTAGAGCTTGTCCCACTAAATAATACGGGAAAGGGAATCAAGGAAACAATAAAGGAAGTGTAAGCCGAAAGCAGCTTAGAGTTTTCTTTGGCTGCGTATGTATCGAACTAAATGATATTGTTATATCGATATCAATAAGATGTTTATTTTCCTCAAAGTACTTTATAGCATGTTAATTCATGGTATACTTGTATTTAAGTAAATGAACTTATTTTCTATGTATGATAATAATAGATAATCTAAATGGGTAACGTCTTTGTTTGATACTGCAGAGTGTCTAATACCTTGTGTCAACTATGATAGCCAAAAAGTTAAATCTACCTCTTCCACCCTTGAGAACTCTTTGGAAATAACAACACCTTTGAGAAATGTAACTAAGGTCACAAAAGATGATACCACAAGATGATGTCCGTGTAAACGCACTCATTATAATAGTGATCTCATAGTTTGGACTTTACGGATTTTGATACGATTCTTGGTAACATTGGTTATCCAAGAATTATGTGCACTGGATTGTAAGAACAAGAGAGTGACCTTTAAAGTACCCGATAATTCATCCAAAAGCTATAAAGGAATTGTTTATAGACCCAGTAAGAAGCATCACCCCATCACCTCGATGAGTTAAAGCAATTAGGCTTATCGTAAAGGTTGTGGAAATGACGGTAGTGAAAGAATATCCCGAGGTCTTCTGGATGAACTACCAGGAAATATGCCGGATATAGAAATTGAGTTTAAATCAATCTTTCCTGGTGTCGCACTAAGATCTAAAGCTCCATATAGAATGGCACCGATTTAATTAAAGGAATTAAAGGCTCACTAGGACATGTTAGAACGAAATATAATTCAACCTAGTACATCACGAATGGGAGAACCCGCTTTGTTTGTAAAGAACAAAGATGGTAGCATGAGGATGTGCATTGACTACCAAGCTCACAATAATCGTACTATTAAGAATAAGTATCCCTTGCCTAGAATCAATGATCTGTTCAACCCTGGATACCACCAACTGATGATTAAGGTTGCAGATATCCCTAAGACGGCGCTTATCATGAGATATGGACATTATGAGTTCTTGGTCTTTCTGTTTGGACTCAATAATTGTTAGAGATAAATTTTGTGTTTGATGATGACTTATTTATTTGATTTTAACCCCATTGATGAAGTTTTGAGACTAGCTGTTATTGTTAAAATAAAAAACATGTCTAAAGATGAATCTATAGGTTTACTAGAGTCTGATTATTGTATATGTTAAATCGATAAGCAAAGATAACAAAAATCTTATAGGATTAGTGAAGTCTAGGATTTTTGCTGAAAATCTAGTTAGTTTGCTGAGGTTTCAGACTCAGCTGAATTTACCTTTGCTAAAAGCTTAAGGTTGAGGGAACAAACCTAGTTAATGAAGGATTGGGGTACAAACTCAGTTTTGAAGACCGATGGTCGATGTTACAAACTCGCTTAATGGAGACTTAGCCGAGATTATAAGGTTAGAATTGTAAGTCTCGTGATGGCCTCGAATCGACTTTATAGATCCTTTATTGAAGGACCAAGATCCGTATGACAATAAAATGAAGTGATATTAGTTATGATTTTTAAAATGGTGTACTCGATCTCACAAAACCAAGATCGATGAAAATAAGATACTCAAATTGAGAATCAAGAAATGTTTAGTTCTTACTGAAAAAGTGAGATACCCAAAACACTAGCACAATCGAGATCAAAAGTCATTTAATCAAGAACTCTTAAGAAATTTTTTAATGTTGAAGATCAAGCATTCTCGATTGGTGATAGACTAAACATGTCGAAGCGACACTAACGGTCTGCGACAAGATGATGGCGTATTCCACAGTATCTAAGATGACCATTGAGAATTCAAAAGGTCAAACGTTGGATTTCACACTATTAATAGAGGACTTAGCAATAATGATGAAGCACCTTTGACTACCTTTTGCATGCAATTTTTGAGCATTCAAGTTTGAGCAATCAAGTTTTTGCTAAGTCTATACCATAATCATCTCTCGAGCTTATATTGATCGGATCCTCGAAAATCTTCAAGTGCCTAAGTGTTCAATGATCTACCCAGATTTTAACACTTGAAGATTCGGAAGTCGAATCACTTTATTGATTCAACCCTCTTTGATCTAATCAAAGGTGCAAGACTCTGTGAAGCATCCGTGAATGTGTCAAGGACAGCTTGTTGTAGTCGGGAAGATCTGTGTGTGGTGGAGCTTGTGTAGAGGAAATTCAACCCTTCAGAGACCAAGTGAAGCATTTGGAGAAGTGGAAATTCAACCTCGTTATCCAAGTTTTTAGATTGTGAAGCTGGATTAGTCAATGACAACTATACTAGGACTTTTTGTAATCAGATTCGAAAGAGAACTAGTGAATTTCCTCAAACATCACAGGAGAAGAGTGGACCGACATGATTACACAACCTGGAACCATTATAAACCTTGTGTTTTTATTTATGCATTTACTTTATGCATTAACTAACTGCAATTTACATTATAGTATTTATTTTCAAGCAACTACTAGCATGCCAACTGATTAACTCACACCAAGCACTTTGCTGAGTTCACAAAACTTAGCACAACATATTTTAACACAATAACAAGATCATAATAAGGCTAAATAATTAATCCGCTGCATTTAACTCAGTTGTAGAAATAGTCACAGACTAAATCTTAGCAGTTTATCTCAAATCCAAGAAAAAGTTTTCAAGTGACAAGTTTATTAACCCCTCCTCTAAACTTGTCCATAGCCTTCAAAGGACCAACAAATTGTATCGGAGCAAGCAGTTATTCGAGATCTATTTTGAGTCATTAACAAAGTTACATTTCTAAAGAGATTCTCTCTTTTGTTCATGTTGAAAAGGTTCTTAAAACTTTATGAGTTCCGTTTTCAAATCAGATAATGGAAACTGATCAAGATGTTGGAAAGTTGCTTATGTGTTCAATGGACCATTTTGATGAATATAAGAGACATTTGTAGGCTTTCTTGGCAAATGCACACACATGATGAGATGATGGATGTCTTGACTGATGGACCTATTCAGATCACTCACATGCAATCCTTTCCAGATGGAACACAAATCAGGGTTCTTAAACCCATGGCAGACTGGACACCTAAACATAGGAAGCAATCCAATCTAAACAATACATCTATAGACATCATGTATACGACTTTGGACAGTAATATGTACTTAAAACTCAAAGACTGCACAACAGCTAAGGAAATCTGGGAAAGACTGAAAATGGTTTGTGAAGGAACAAAGTCAATCAAAGAAAACAAGGTCAATGTTGCCAAACAGAAGTTTCAAGAATTACAGACGAAACCTAGATAGACCATTGAGAAACAAGAAGTAAGGTTCAATGCAATCATTGATGAACTAGCCTTGCTGAACATTGTCTACACAAGAAAAAAAGATAAATGTGAGAGTGGTGAGAGCCTTTACCATTAAGCTGGAAAATGAAGGTGACTACTATGGAAGAGTCTAGAAATCTCAAGAGTGCAGATACCTTTCAAATATTCTCATATCTCAAACAATACGAATTCGGCTGAAGATCATATACAAAGCTGTTGAGAAAGAGACACCAAAACCTCAAAGACTTGTTGTTGCATGATCGCGTCGCGGGCCTTACGTCGATTTTACTAGCAAGAGTACTAGCTCAATCGTAGTATAGCAAGGGCGAATCAAGGTCGATCCCACAGATATGATGCAACTTAAGTGTAAACAATTCTAATCTAATCAAGACGACATAAGTGGTCATTGACCAACAATGAACATAAAAGAAATGTGGGATTCCTTCCCTTGTATCTACTAACTTGGTTTAGTTAATCCTTATAATTACATCCCCACATAATTTCCTTAAACTAATCAAGCTTTTAATTCAGTTTTAAGCTACGGGTGCAATTCCTAACCCTATCTACTCCGACCATGGTAGTAGACAATCTATACACCAGCCACCCTCCTTAATTGGTCCGTAATAGCCCATATGCATGAAGAACTAGAATTGCCAGTATTGAGCGCTAATCCATACCGCTAACCCGCCTAGGAAGCTATAGACACTGATTAGCACGTTCCTAGGTTCCATCAAGACAATGTCCAAATTAACACTTCACTAACTGTTCTTCATGTTAAATTACGAATTATGAATACTAGATTGGATAGACCTATTACACGTTTTAATTATTTCTGTTGATCAACGTAGCTGACGATGAACCTCCATATTCATGCTTCCTAAATTCTCCCTCAGTAAAACGGTATAGACCACCGGGTTAACGGGGGCGGCTTTTCCTATTTCTAGATCTACATTGCTCAATTCAGATTAATTCAAGTAAATTATAGGGTTGTTAGAAATGCGAGATCAACTAAAATACGTAAATACAAAGTAGATCTACCATATTAAAGACATAAAGGAATGTTCAAAGCTTTCATACCTTCAACAATGGGGATCTAGATTGATCCACTCTAGCTAGAGATAGCAAGGAAGGGAAGGTAACTTAAAATAAACTCCAAAAGCTTAAAAGAACTTTATTACATCAAAAGTGTATAATGAAATAATAATAATTTTGTAACATAATTGAGACCTATTTAATAATCAGATATATGCGGCCTTATATAGATACATTAGCCGACTTATTTAATTTAAAGAACCCTAACCGACCTAGTAGATGACTGTGACTCGGTTTCCAGAGCCCCACCTCGGCTTATCGGGCCTAGCCCACTCTAAACCGAAGAGCTTGTTTTTCTTCTTTTCTCGTGCATATCTCTTCTGGACTTACTCCACTAGGCCCAACATTCTTCTCTTTATCAATATCCGTCCCTAAGTGCTCAAGATTTGATACATCCTATAAAATACATAAAACAAGACAAAATAGTACCAAATATTCAGGATAATAACATCGATGTAGAATTATGAACTTAGGAACATGCACTCAGTGATTAACATATATTCCTTCACAATAATGGGCTTATCTACATTCTCTAGAGCAGAATTCAGGGTAAATAAGGGTTAATTTAATGGTGCATTCAGAGTGTTATCAACTACCCCCTACTTAGGTTTTGATCGTCCCTAGCAAAGAAAGCGAAAAGAAAACGAATCCATGACCAATATACAAGTTATAAATAAGAACATCGATGCTTCACTAAGTCAAGATCAAGATCATGTCACTCACATCCATAAATTACGCATTAAACAATATTCATGTCATGAACCAATGTGTGTGTGCAATAACCCCTCGATCTCTAGTAATGCAAAAGTCTCGTGCATTACGCCAACCCGTAGTCGAACTAACGATCCACGAATCATGCTTTTCCGTTTATGCCATGTATTTTATTAATGGATTTTTATTGCTCTAGATCAATTCAACTAGGCATGGTGGATCAAGAACCGTGTATTACTCTAGGATCACGTTTATCGGTCTATTTGATATGAGAGTCGTGCGCCTTATACTCCATCGACTTTGATCTCGCTTAAAGAGAATATAGATATATATATATATATATATATATATATATATATATATATATTGAAATTTATTTCTCTTTCTTGGTGGGTGAACGCTCATAATTCTATCTATCCTCATGGCCCCACTCTTGACAAACTACCGAATAGGTCGCCCGTATAAGGTCCACAACTTGACTCGAATGACCATAGGTAGAACAAAATTCGAGATAAAGCTAGGGTCAACTCTAGTCAAAGTAATGCGTTATCGACTACACCAGTGGAAAGGGGTTATACGTGCTTAAGATGGTGGTTCATAAATGCATTTGCACTTAATACAACGGTACTTGAAGTGGGCACTACTTTTACTTAGCAAAGTGGAAAAATGATGTAATTAATTAGCTCCAAAAGGTCAAAAATGCCATTTGTTTCAAATTTTGTTAAACGAATCAAAGTCTATGTGGTGAGAATTGCATCAAGATAATCTAATGATTTGGAATATAATGTTAAAAGCTAAGTGTGGATCCTTACCCCTCACTTTATCGAAACATTGTCCTCAATGCTAAGATGATAATGAGAAACGAAAGGAACTTTGCTTCGTTAAACATGGAGCCAAGTAAGAAACTGGATCTTCAGTAATTGCAAAGGGTTGATGTCACGTAGGCCTCAAAAAAATTGCGCTAAGTATCTCAAACAATCCAAGAAGAATTGGGTGACAAACAAATCAGTATAATAATATTGCTGCAGTAAAAGAGAAATGATAGGAAATAAAAGAAAAACAAAAACAAAAGAAATGGAAAATAACAACAATAAAAAGAAAGAAAACTAGTCCTCGTCATAATAATTCTCCCAGTTATCTCTATGCTCAAAACCGGGAGGTGGTCCAGAACTTGAGCAAAGAAAGAACGGAGGATGATGCTCCGTGACGTGAGGAAGTCTAGGTAGGTGGTGGGTCGATGGAGGAATGCATAAAAGTGTATAATATGATCCATTTTGTGATGCAGACTCGCAATCTCTCGTGAGTGCTCCTGTAACAAGGTTCTTCTGAGGACACGGTCCTCCGAGGACCGGAGTAGTCTCTCTCTCAGCTCTTGAACCGACCCGTCTAGTACTCTCGAATCGACTTCCGGTAACTTATCTTCGGTTCAGGCTCTTCACAATTGTCCTTTGAATAAAACAGAACCTCGCCCTCCGTGAGCGAACATGTCTATCATTGGGCCATAAGGCAATCGTTGTCGCTTTCGGAATCCCTTGCAATCATTGAATATGGTTGTGCATCAATAAGCCAATGTTGACTGGAGACCCCTACTGCAGATAGAACATCAATTCCACCCTCTTAGGTGTGACATATGCCGTGTGCTTGGTCGGCAGAAGGCGGGAACATACAAATCTGTTGAGCATCTTCATATTCCAGGACAAGTCATTCTCTAGGAAGATGGTGGGGGCTCCCTGATAACATTCTAAATGCACCGTTAAATTAACCTTTATTTACCCCGAATTCTGCTCTAGAGAATGTCGATGAGCCCATTATTGTGAAGGAATATTTGTTAAACGCTGAGTGTGTGTTCCTAAGTACTAATTCTGCATCTGTGTCATTATCCTGAATATTTGGTACTGTTTTGCTTTATTTTATGTATTTTAAGGATGTATCAAATTCGGAGCGTTTAAGGATGGGGCCGGACCAGAGGAAGAAGTATTGGGCCAAGTGAAGTGAGTCCAGGAAGAGATCTACTGAAGAAAAGAAGAAAGTCAGGTTTGGTTTACCGTGGGCTAGGCCCGATAAACCGAGGGTCTTGGGGACAAAGAAATCGATTCTACCGTATCTACTAGGTCGGTTAGGGTTTCTATGAGTCATAAGTCGCCAACGATCTATATAAGGCCGCATAAACTGATTATTACACAGTCATGAATCATAATACAAATTATTTAATTTCATATACAATTTCAATGGAATAAAGTTCTTTTAAGCTTTTGGAGTTATTTTCTGGTTTCCTTCCCTTTCTTGCCATCTCTAGCTTGAGTGGATCAAGCTAGATCTCCATTGTTGAAGGTATGAAGTTTTGACGTTCTTTTATGTCTCAAATATGATAGATCTCTTGTATTTACGTGTTTTAGTTAATCTGCATGTTTAACGACCCTATAATTTACTTAGATTAATCAGAGCTGAGTAATGTAGACCTAGAAATAAGAAAAGCCGCCCCCGGGTAAACCGATGGTCATTCCGGTTTACCGAGGCAAAATTTAGAAAACCTAATCGGGAGGTCCAGCGTCAGCTACGTTGATTGACATAAATAATTAAAACGAGTAATAGGTCTGGTCAATCTATTATTCGTAATTCATAAATTAACATGAAATACTGATAGTGAAGTGTTAATTTGGACATTGTCTTGATAGGCCCTATGAACGTGCTAATCAGTGTCGATAGCTGCCTAGGCGGGTTAGCGGTATGAGTTAGCGCTCAATACTAGCAATTCTAGTTCTTTACGCGTATGGGCTATTACGGACCACTTATGGATGGTAGCTGGCATATAGATTATCTACTACCGTGGTCTGAGTAGATAGGGTTAGGGATTGCACCCGTAGCTTAAAACTGAATTAAAAGCTCAATTGATTTAAGGAAATTTTATGGGGAAGTAAATATAAGGATTAACTAAACAAAGTTAGTAGATAGGTGGGATGAGGGGGGGATACCACGTTTCTTTTATGTTCATTGTTTGTCAAAGACCATATATATGTCTTCTTAGTTATGTTAGAATAGTTTATACTTGAGTTGCATTGTCTTTGTGGGATCGACCTTGATTCCCCCTTGCTATACTACGATTGACCTAGTACTCTTGCTAGTAACGTCGACGTTAGTGACTTACATGCGATCACTCCCATCAGATTACGCTTCCATTCCACCCCGAAACAGTCAGCGATCATCTACATCCTCTCTAAATCGTCCATATCTGTGGAGGATGTATACTAATCTGGGCCAGTTGGTGCATTGCGCACTCCGTAGTACTCGTTGATCCCTTCGATAGTAAAGTCTACTTGCACTCCCAGGATCATGGCAAAAGTAGCTCCGGAGTTATGCGCCACAAACGCATAAAATTCTTGCACCACCGTAGCATTGAACCGGCTTGGTGCCTTCGCCATATCTAAAATATCTGGAACTTTCATGGCTCTTGGCAAGATCGAGCTAGAATCCTTCAAATCTACACCGCGTTCACGCGAAACTAGCCATATGTTCTAGTGATCATGAGCGACTCATAAATCTCCAAAGTGAATCGAATTGCTCAACCCCATCGATTAAGGGGTTAGAATCTCCTAGGCAACCAGTTGACCGCTAGGACGACGATCGGTTTTGCTACGCTTGGGGGCCATCTGGATGATACAGAGGCTGAAAATGATGCTGAAACAGAAAAAAGGTTCCTCCGTAAATCGGCAGGTACTCGAGATTTACCACGGCTAATTTTGTCTGGTTTTTACCGGGATCGTGCTACTAATAAAGAAAATGATGAATCGCAAAGAATCGCATTATTGCAACAAGTACCACTCAAAGAACATGGATAGAAGAAGGGTAATTTAGGTGTTTAAATGGAAGGAAAAGGGTTGATTTTGGTGGTGATGTTGACCTAGATTTCTAGAATAAGAAGAAATGGAGAAATTGGTAGTGAAGATGAAGAAGATGATTGATGAAGATGATGAATAATGGTGGTGATAGAATGGTGTTTATATAGGAGAAAATGATAGAAGGTGGAAGGATTTGGTGGGATAGTGGTTAGAAGAGTAATGAGGGTGAGGAATTGAGGGGTTTGATTGATGGGAATGAGGTGAAGTTCTGGTGGAGTGTAAGAAAGGATGAAATGATGGAAATTGGGGAATATGGTGCGGTTTTGCTGACTGGTGGACTAACCGATGCAACGTGTGTCCATCACGTGTCATCGAAAGGTCTACTTTTTAATCTGACGCGCAAAAACTGACGAACCCTAGCTCGGTAACCCGGGGTATACTCCCGATTTACTGGGGCTAATTTTTTTCCAGATTTTACTGTTCTCATTTTTTACACACTTTACATTAACTCAGTGCTCAATCCTGACCTCAAAATTACTAGTTTCTTGCTTCTTTTGTTGCTACTTCTGACTCAACCCTAACCTACTTCACTAGAATCCACAACGAGTAAAAAAAACCTTCCCAACAACCATCGGTTTCAAGCCTAAGGGTATGGTAGGATGAAAAAAAGCTCATCATTTCTTCCGGCTACTTTTATTGACTCCTATCCTAACTAAGTGTTTAAGATAAATAGTTTTGAGTTTATTGTCGCGAACTCGAATTTCTTCGGATCCTCGCTCACTCAGGGGTCGGGGCTTTAACTCGCCAAACCTTTACTCCAGAGGTTTTTACCTTCGTAGAACCTCTCTGAGCTCTTCTCCTAGCACGCTTTTCTCTCTTAACTCATGCACTAGGCCTACCTCTGCTTCGAGATTTAACCTTTACGTTCAGGGATTCCACGATTTCCACTTTAAGTTCCATTTCACTACGCCCAGCGTAGCATTGACTTCCATAAAGCGCCTGGTTGTGGCCCTCTCTTCACACCCTCTCAAGAACATTCTCATGAATTCCTCGCTCATAGGTTTCTACTAGAACCTCTCGGTGCATATGCATTTCCTCTTTTATCTCTATGACTTTCACTTCCCCAGAACCACAAGTCATCATGCAACATTCCGGCCTACTATATAGGGGCTCTAGGATCTTTATAGATACAACATCGTTATTAGTCCTCAGAGTTATTTCCCCATTATCGAAGTCCATGATCGCCTGGCTGGTCACTATGAATGGTCTGCCAAATAGAACGGGGGCACTAGGATCCTCAGGAACGTCTATAACCGTAGACTCTATTGGGAACGTGAATCCTCCTGCCTTGATCGTGCAATTCTTCAATAGACCGACATGCATAACTCTAGTTTGATTGACAAAGGTCATGGACCGAGTTTGGTCCCTGATAACCAGAATCTTAATCTTTTGGCTGAGGGAAAAAAGAAGGATGTTGCAACTCGAGCCGGAGTCGTAGAGATCTAAACCTACTGATACACCATTTATAGAGATCGGGAGTCGGAACGTCCCAGGGTCTCCTAACTTCACTACAGTATCTGAGTCTAGGTAATCCTCAGGATCAGAAAACATAGTGTCCAGATCCTCTTCAGGATCATCAGAATCATAATCAGAAGAAGATATATCAATTAATTCTAAAGGGAACTCACATGGACGATATGTGTTGTATTCCATTAAGCTCTATTCAGCCTCCTGCTTAAGTGCTTCTTTTTCCTTTTCCACACGCTTCTTATCGACCTTCATTGCTCTCTCGATCACGATCCGGACACATGGAAATAGGCTAGATATTTAACACTTCAAGAGGCATTTAGTTTGACTTGTCTGCCTTTTCAATTCCTAATTGATCGAATCTCTGAAGTGTCCCGACATTCCTGCAAAAGAGACAAAATATAACAAAGAAAATGTTAGCAACTCCCGTTTCAATTGGGGTGAACAAAACTGCTGCGGACATACTAACTAAAATCAATCGATATACATAGAATCACAAGGGCTATCGTAATTTGATTTTTTGGACCTCGTAAATTGGGGTAACCACGATAAACCGGGCCTAGAATTTCTCATTCTTCTAGTTAAACAGTGTAGGTTTGATTCAGGACAACTCAAGACTCAAAAAGAAAATAAATTTAAAAGAAAACGCCTTCTTAATTAGAATTAAAACGCTTATTCTTAAAATTCGTCATTGTCCCCGTAAACGGCGCCAAAACTTGATCTCGTAGCGGGCCATACTTCCATTTTACTAGCAAGAGTACTAGGTCAATCGTAGTATAGCAAGGTCGAATCAAGGTCGATCCCACAGAGACAATGCAACTTAAGCTTAAACATTTCTAATCTAATCAAGACGACATAAGTGGTCATTGACAAACAATGAACATAAAAGAAACGTGGTATTCCTTCCCCATCCTTCTCTCGACTACTAACTTGGTTTAGTTAATCCTTGTTTACTTCCCAACATAATTTCCTTAAAGTAATCGAGCTTTTAATTATGTTTTAAGCTACGGGTGCAATTCCTAACCCTATCTACTCCGACCATGGTAGTAGATAATCTATATGCCAGCTACCCTCCTTAATTTGTCCATAATAGCCCATCACATGAAGAACTAGAATTGCCAATATTGAGCGCTTAACCCATACCGCTAGCCGACGGACCTTTTCTAGGCTATACAGATCCTAACCGGCAAATGTACCGGGTCAAATCATAGTGCTAGTATGGTGAGTCGAGTGTCGAATCCTCGTGGAAAACGTGGTAATTCTTTTAAGTGTGGTTAAACACCAAAGAGTCATTATTAACTCGATCTAAACTGCAATTTTATGACACAGACACTACTATTCTACTTAACATAAAGTAAATGCGTAATTTAAAAGTTATTCTAATATAATATATATAGATATATAAATATATATAGATGTACATGGAATGCAAAATATATATATATATATAAATATATATAGATACCAATATATAGTTTATAATAATAGATGTATAGAACTAGCCAAAGTTTATATAATTGATTTATACGATCGTTTTCAATAAACCGAATGTGCTCGATCTTTCCTTTTATATTAGGTCCAATTGAGTAAATGAAACGTTGCACTCTCGAAGTTAACAATTCCTCCTCACACGAGCGTATGAAATTGTCATATGTCAAATTGTCACGCTTAATCTCCACAATCGCCCCATGCTAATCTCGGTTAATCGAACAGTACTGAGTACAAATCTACCCCGGATAAAAGAGGTTATTCCGCTTGTCGACGGCCGATGTTATTCAAAAGGCTCCGGTTGTCAGCGCGGATCGATTTAACTTTCCGGTGTTAGTTTCAATTAAACCGTTGATTATAACATTATTACGATCTTGAGCACAATTTTAATAAGATTCATCTTTCCCAAGACAAATCTGCCCCTGGGTAGGAAATAGGATTCCGTTGTCATGCTTTCGCACGCCAATTTTACCTCCGCTTTTTCTATCTTTTATCTCATATCCTAACTTCTCTGGTCAGTTCATCGTTAGGTTATATGTTGCGATTCATCTTGGTTAATTACGTCAATCCGAATATTATCAATACGTTACAAAATAGAAAAAGATTCAATTAACTCAATTTTAGTAAATTTTACTTAGACATCATTCCTTTACCAAAAAGATCGAAATAAAACGATTACATAACTTTGGATAGTTATTAGATTTAGCCTAAAAACATTATAACGACTAAAAAAATTAAAACAAACATAAATACTTTAGAAATTTTACCCGATTACAAATCTTTGAATCGTAGTCGTATTCTTCCGGATATTACAACGACTTCAACAACACCGAACTTCCGATAATTTCCCGAGCATTACAACAATACTACGGTTTTATTATTTTTTGGCATAAGGCATATTTACAAACTACAAAAATAAAAGAAAAGATATAGATAATATATATATAGGATATTGTATATATATATATTGGTATGCCCGATTCTCATTGCAAATGAGCTCCTTTTATAGGCAAACTCCCTTGGCCGGACCGGTCTGATATGGCGGACTGGTCCGGCCTAATGATTGAATCCATCCCCTTGCATTAATCAAGCATGTGTGAGGATAATATATATATAATTATATATATAACTTATAAAATTCATATATTGAGTTCCCGATCTCCAAACAACATGATTCAATATGCATTGGAAAGCTCGTTGCATGATATACAACTTTCATGAAGAGCTCTTCTTCAGAAAATGTCTTTTTGATGAGCCATTCGTTTGTCGAAGATATTTCTCGATTACCACTTAATCAAATCGATTAGCCACTTGACCACTTCGATTGACCACTTAACCACTTAAGCTCGTGACACTCTCTAAATCCTTCCAAAGATATGATTATACTTCACTATGTCGATTCTCGGGTCTTGGCTTATAAATCGCAATAAAATACCACAAATATCCACGTAAATCGACACGATTACATTCGATTTACTAAAATCGGTACAAAACGATAACTTTTACTATTATTACTAACTTTTACTACTAACTATACTAAACTATAAAGATTAATATTTCATACTATTTTTATCATAATATCATATATTTTATATAGAATTCGTTGATAAAACATAATAATATAACGTAATTTTAATCATATAAAAGTAATACATCAACTACTCCCACTTAGCTTTTGATTGTCTCTAGAGAAAATAAGCGGTAATAATTGATCGATTACAATTTTTAATGTAATTTA
The DNA here is from genome assembly GCA_026214975.1 of Gentiana macrophylla. Taxonomy (NCBI): domain Eukaryota; kingdom Viridiplantae; phylum Streptophyta; class Magnoliopsida; order Gentianales; family Gentianaceae; genus Gentiana; species Gentiana macrophylla. The sequence continues at coordinate 16,780 of JAOBSW010000659.1, forward strand.
TATTGTCAATATTATAAATATATTACTTATTCTAATTTAAAATTGTAAGAAGACAAAAAGTGTATATAACTTAAATAGCTTAAACATCAAGCATTATTTAGATGAAATTGTAAATGTAATACTTAATAAGTATAAATAAAATATTAGAATGATTTTTAATCGCAACTATTATGAAATCCTGGAATCGTAAACTTGGTCAGATAGTTGACAAAATGACTTATAAAGTTTAGGCTCAAGATGTTGGTTAATCGAAAGACGAAATCAAAAAGAGAAAGAGGCAAGTCGTACGTACCTACAACTTCATATTTTTGATCAAAACAATCTTGATTAATAGCATCCTTTTTTATTCCCTCTATTTTTCAGATTTTCTCTCTTTTTTAAATTTTTTTTTTCAATCAAGAACTAAAAGCGTGAGTGTGTGTAGAAAATCAAACTTACAAGCATTGCTTCATCAAGATTGATCGGAGTATAACTCTTTCGATCGAAAATTCCAAGTCCGGTTTCCTTAAACTGTAATCATTCTTGAGATCTTATGATTCGACTTTTCTTTTCATTCTATGCCTTCATTCCCAAAGAATAGGACATTTCGAGATAATACCCTATTTGGACTACTATCATCAGGCAATCGGGAGCTTTTAAACCTCATAGTGGTATAGGACGTTTCGTGATAACACCCTACTGCACTCAAATCATTGGTAGCTACAACCGATATGTACTTTTTATTTTTAAGTTGTCGATCATAGATAAGGAAGATACCTGATATTTGATTAATTCTGTGTAGATATGGTGCTTCGTTCTTAATTCTTTTATATAATATTAACATATCCGAACTCATTACCAAAATTGACTATCTTGCAAGTGTCATGAGGTAAGATCGAATATACTAATACTTATCTAATTTTTCCAATCTCAGCATACACCAAAACTTAGCTTTTATGTCTTCATTTCTTTTCATAAGTACGTACAAACTTGAGGAATTTTTAAGGAAATGTAGACCAAAATTAGCTAAAGGTCGGTTACTTCTATTTAATCATAATGGCAATTTCGAGTGAGGTCTTGATCACTCTAATCAAAAGTGAGGTAGGGATAAAATTGGAAATTTATTTAAGTAGGCTATTTATTATAGTTATATTTTTGTGGTGCCAAAAATCGTCATCCCTAGTCCAATTCCAAATTCATAATTCATTTTTGAAAAGAAAATGATTCTAAAAAATTTTACTTATAAATATCAACATACTTATATAATTTCATGAAAACAATATTTAATATTAATTACTTAATTATATAAACTTAAATTCTTATTAAAATCTAAATTAGACATATAATATAATTATAATATATTTCATTTAAAAACTTTTTTTTTTTCGAAAATTTTAATGAATTTTCTAACCTAACTCTACTCCCCACTTACGAAGTGACATTGTCCCGATGTTCAATGAGTATTAAAAAAATAGGTTTGAAAATAAAATTAAAATTATCTATTAACGTTAATATTTTGATTTTATTCTTAGCGTATACTAATATATTATAACAACTTAAACATATATATTAAATATGATAAAAACTATTACAAACTTAAAAACATAAACTTATTACTACTAACTTAACTTAAGTTAACTTATTAAAAACTTAAACCATCATAAACTAACAACCAACAAACCATCTAAATTGTTGATTTAACAACCCGGTGTATCAACCGCAATAATCCAAATCTATTATCTCTTGAAGGAAAAACTTCATCCGACTCCAACTCACCTACTCCATTCAATCGAACACACAGTCTTGAAATCATCCATGACGAAGGCATCGGTTTCCCCCACGCCCTCGTTATTGCAAACTCCAAAACGCCCTCGAATTAAAATTCCCAATCCACATACTCACCAAATGCCAAGGCGTACAACAAAAGCATTTCATTATCACAAAGGCTTCAAATCCCAAGTAGATACACCACAGAGTTAATGAAATGTTTCCATGCCTTTAAATGTGGAAGTAGAGCATTTGTGGATAAATCGTGATTTGAATCAAAGAGTGGAAAAAGACACTGGAATGCCTCATGAGTCTTATTTAGATGATTATAGGCATTATCCAATCCCCACTTTATTTCAAAGTGTGGCAGTGTCACAGGCGGAATTTCAAAAAGTTGATTAATAACAGACGAAGAGAAGGGAACATCCACTCCTCTTACTGAGACAATTTGAGTTATTTCAATCATAGGTGTGGAAATCAGAGCGTAATAAAATTCTTGAACAATCGATATATTGACTCGCCCTCTTGGCGCACTCACAAATTCTCTTCCAACCGAATCCTCGATCACGTTTTTACCCATCGATCGAGCTTATCGAATTCAAACTTTTCTCCAACAGATTGGAGAATTAGCAAAATGAGGGTGTAAAATTATATTATGAGTAGAAGCTTGAGACTCGGAGCATCCGTGTGTTAGGCTCATACGAATTAACAGATGGCGAGGATTGGTTTGACATTTAAAACAGATGAAAAATTTAAAACAGATGAAAATTTTAAAACCGATGAAAGTAATAAAAAAATAAATAAAAGTAACAAGATAGAAAGTGAAAGGAATGGCAAAGTTTACTTCATGGCTGCCTTTTCTTTTAATAAGTAAATAAAACATACGTATTTGCATTAGGATTTAACTCTAAAATGACTCACCCCTTTTTCCTCACGGCTCGGTCCGAGAATAGGCCGGATCGGTCCGGCCTCAATATCATTTCACCGAGTACAGAGGTAAAAGTCAAGTTGTTTTTTGTTTTTGTTTTTTTACTTCTCACATGTGTAACAATACATATGCTTTGAAGATATTTTATAAATCTTGAATTAAATTCATCTAACTTGATACGAATTGATAAAACGGCACATTAATTATATTTTGAAAACAACTTAGTAATGATACAAAATTATTTTTGGGTTTTTGTAGTTTATAAAAACTAAAACGATTTAGAATGAAAACCATATTTCGATAAAACGATTATAAAATGAAAATAAACGAAAACGAAAACAAACCAATATCTAAATGAAAATGTCAAAAAAAATAAAACGTGCAGTAAAAATGTTTAATCAAACATAGTCATGAAATTCAATCTTCTTCAAAATCTTCCTCAGGATCAACATGAAAGCTCGAACTCGGAAACGACTGAGAAGCTGGCGGCTGAACTGTAGTCGTGGTCCTGACTGAACTATCAAGACCCATAGAACTCATGCCAGTAGTGATATGTGCAAACTCAGCGAATCCTCCCCAACTAGACATCTCGGGTCTCTGAATACCTGTAGAAAATACACCTGTAACACTCGATTGGCCTCCAAAGGGATATGACATTGGATGAAAGCTCGAAGGTGGTGGAATAGGTGCTACCCAATCTGGTAAGATATACGGATCGGACTGACAAGGTGGATAAGCAGGATCATCAAAATTAGGATTACGAAGCAAACCGCTCGTTCCTCCTTAAACCTCTACGAATATCGCCACACCACCGCTTATTACTTTCAAGCATACAAAGCCATGTTGGCTTGACCACGTGCAACGTCCGAAACTAAAGATTGAAACATGTCATAAGTGATAGTGTTGGAGAAAGGAGTTTGTTGAGGCTGACTAGAAAAAGATGGAACAGAAGAAGAAGATGCGGAAACTGGTGGAGGTGGTTGAGTTTGACGTCTTCTGATCAAAGAGCTTATTCTACCATCCTGGAAGCCTAGTCAAACTTGGTCCAATCGTGAGGTGCATCCCGAGAGCTAACTTGTCATTAAGCGCAGAATGGTACTCCGACTACGACATAAATCCGAAATAAAACAAGGAAGTACAGATGGCTCCTGGTCTGGCGATGACAATGCTCTCGAAAACTCTTTTAAATATTACCTTCCCAACATCCACCTTTACATCATTGACCATTGCCCAAGCGATACAAACATCTTCTTTTCCATAAGCCGTATGTTTACTCGAAGGATAGAGATTATGGCTAATAAACCTTTTAATCGCCCTTAAACCTCTAATACATTTCCCGTAATTAAATCTATTTTCAACCCACACAACGGTTGAATCAAAAGCGTGCTGAGCTCTCAAGGCAGTCTACTCAAATATTGCAGGATCATCTAAATTCCAAACTACCCTGTAATCTTCATCATCTGGAAAAACTTCAACTCCCAAAATCGCATTTATAATGGCAGGGTTAAAAGGAATATTTCTAGCTCTTAAGGATACAGTTTGCGACTTAGTAAGCTAATCCTGTGACATAGTAGACAAAACCGAATAAAATTCAGCTACTAAAGTCGTATTTATTTCCCCTTCTCTTCTGGCTGCTAGTTCTAACCACTGACGTCTCATAAAAATATCCTTAACTTCATCACCTAAGTCATCAAAATCTAATCCTCTTTCGACCAAAACATCACATTTACTATAAATCCTTTGATACACATTCTTAGCTTCTTGTGATGCTGTTTTATTGAAGCTTACGGCTTCTTCTTCAGTGATAAAATTATCGTGCCTACTACCGGAGTTGATATAGAATGTTTGATTTCCGCTTTTAGAGGCTTTTCTACTCGACTTCGGACCATTCTACGATATTGGTAAAGCCAATCAACAACACAACAACAAAAAATAAACAACAAAAAATAAAATTGTCACAACACACTCAAAAATCAAAACAGTTGAAATTAATCTAAAAAATTATGAAAAATACGAAATTGATAACTAAATAAACTAGATAATACCTTATAATGAAGAAAACGTTGAAAAGTAGGCCGGAAAAGTGGTAAAGTCGCCGGAAGAAATGGAGCTTGTTTTTGATCCTTTTTGATTTTTTCAACTTTTGTGGAAGAGAGGAGATGAAAGGTGGAAGAAATCAAGTGGTGTATTAGTGTGAGAGGTGAATTTTTGTGGAAGAAATTGAAAAAAATTCGAGTGGTGGGGTTTTGGTGTGGGGGCGGCTGTTGTGTAGAAAATTAGGGAAGAAGAAGAAGAAGAAAATGGAGTCCCCGTTTTTTTATGCACTTTGACCCCGGATCGGTCCTGGTTAAAGACCGGATCGGTCCGGGAACACATTTTTTTTTACTTTTTCCGAAACTTATCAAAACTTAAATAAACATGATTAAAACTTAATTAAAATCTTAAAAATAAAATTTGAAGGAAATCTTATAATTTTATAACAATTTCTAAAAATTTAATAAAATCTTTATAACACTTAATAAAAAGCTTATAAAAATTTAATAAATTTATATTAACTCTTATAAAACATCTAAATTAAAACTAAAAAAAAAATTTATAAAACTTTTATAAAACTCCTCAAATTTCATAAAGATCCAATTTTATAAAATTTTTAATTTATATAAAATTTTATAAAATAAAACATACGATATTGGTAAAGCCAATCAACAACACAACAACAAAAAATAAACAACAAAAAATAAAATTGTCACAACACACTCAAAAATCAAAACAGTTGAAATTAATCTAAAAAATTATGAAAATAATAAATTGATAACTAAATAAACTAGATAATACCTTATAATGAAGAAAACGTTGAAAAGTAGGCCGGAAAAGTGGTAAAGTCACTTGAAAGAAATGGAGCTTGTTTTTGATCCTTTTTGATTTTTTCAACTTTTGTGGAAGAGAGGAGATGAAAGGTGGAAGAAATCAAGTGGTGTATTAGTGTGAGAGGTGAATTTTATGGAAGAAATTGAAAAAATTCGAGTGGTGGGGTTTTGGTAAAGGAAAGCAATTGTTGTGTAGAAAATTAGGGAAGAAGAAGAAGAAGAAAAGGGAGTCCCGCTTTTTTATGCACTTTGACCCCGGATCGGTCGGGTTAAAGACCGGATCGGTCCGGGAACACATTTTTTTACTTTTTCCGAAACTTATCAAAACTTAAATAAACATGATTAAAACTTAATTAAAATCTTAAAAATAAAATTTGAAGGAAATCTTATAATTTTATAACAATTTCTAAAAATTTAATAAAATCTTTATAACACTTAATAAAAAGCTTATAAAAATTTAATAAATTTATATTAACTCTTATAAAACATCTAAATTAAAACTAAAAAAAAAAATTATAAAACTTTTATAAAACTCCTCAAATTTCATAAAGATCCAATTTTATAAAATTTTCAGAAGTTATGCGAAAATTTTATAAAATAAAACATAAGAAAAGACTCGAAACTTAAGAGGTTCCTGATCCTTCGATTTCTAAATCTTCCAGAGTTCTGATATAACGTTCAATCAACCTAACTCCTAAAAACGAAGCATTTGAATTATCTCTTGGAATTCCATCGGGATTTTAGGATAACCACCTAATCGTTCCTTCCTAACAATATTCAAACACTCATCCTGGATTTGGTTGTGTTTTTCCATGTCATCCAACATGTTCACTTTTTCCACAGATTCGTGATCTCATGTAAACTTTGCCCTTCTTTTCATTGCACTTCTTGATTTTCCATTACAAACTTCTCTCAATCTAATCTCTCTCAACAATTTCTTGTTTTGTTCAAAAACTAAAGCTTCTATAGCAAACGCAACATCTTTATCAAGGCCTAATTTCAAAAGTAAAACAAAACTCCTAATCTATCTAAAAGGCATCCAGCTTCTTTTACGCCTATCCGGTAAAAGACGAAAAAAGTTTAAACATAAATAAAAGCAGTAAAAGTAGAGTAAAGATAGATAGCACTGGTATTCGGTTGATGTCGGTTCTCGCTTTTCGCTTTTCGGTTTTTCTCGCTTTTTCAATTTGTCGGGGATCAATCAAGAGCATTATTTCTTCTTTGGTGTGATTCCTTCTCCTCCACAAATAACTTTACTTTGTGGCCATTGGCTATAAAAGTCGTATTTCCATCGATTAGTTCAACACTCAGCATTTGTAAACCCGTGTTACTTTAAATGGACTGTCCATCTTGATTTAAGCTTACCTGGAAACAACTTTAAATGTGAATTGTACAAGAGCACTCGATCACCTACATGAAACTCATGTTTAAAGATTCTCTTATCATGGAAAGATTTCGTGCGTTCCTTGTAGATTCGAGCATTTTCATAAGAATCGAGACGAAATTCATCTAGTTCTGTTAATTGAAGCAATCTATGATCACCGACAGCCTTAGGATCGAAATTCAAAAATCTAATAGCCCAGAAGGCTCGGTGTTCTAACTCAACTAGGAGATGACAAGACTTACCAAAGACTAGCTTATAGGGAGAACAACCAATTGGTGTTTTAAAAGCTGTTCTATACGCCCATAATGCATCATCTAATTTAATCGCTGGCTTTTACGATTTGAATCTACTGTTTTTCTCTACGATTCTTTTGATTTTCTATTTGACACTCTCGCCTATCCACTGGTTTCATGGATGATAGGCGTTCCAACTTATGCGTTACACCATATTTTTCAACTATCTTAGTAAATGGTCTATTGCAAAAGTGTGACCCTCTATCACTAATGATAGCCCTCGGAATGCCATATCTGGTAAATATATTCTTTCTAAGGAATCATATGACAACTTTGGTATCATTAGTGGGAAGAGCTTCAGCTTCTACCCATTTCGAGACATAATCTACCATTACAAGAATAAATCTTTTTCCAAACGAAATAGGGAAAGGTCCCATGAAATCTATACCCCAAACATCAAATAATTCACATTCTAAAATAGGTTGCATAGACATTTCATGTTTTTTAGATATATTTCCCCATTTTTGACATGACTCACAAGATTTAACATATTTATAAGCATCTCTATATAGTGTAGGCCAATAAAAACCACATTGTAAAACTTTAAAAGCAGTTTTCCAACCTCCATGATGACCTCCTGCCTCACTATCATGACAAAATGATAAAACACTTAAAATTTCATTATCAGACACACATTTTCTAATTATCCCTTCCGAACATTTACGGAAAAGGTCTGGTTCCTCCCAGTTATAAAATTTTAAGTCATAAAAGAACTTTTTTTTCACGCCAAGTCCAATGAGACGGAATATAATCATGAGTTAAGTAATTAATGATATCTCCAAACCAAGGTGACATTTCCTTAGAAGGAATTCTATTCTTTAATAACTGCATGGTTGAAGGAGTATCTATTCTAAATAGTTGTTCATCAGGAAATGAATCTTTAATTTCATTTCCTGTTTCTTCATCATTTTCCATTCTACTTAGATGATCTGCTACTACATTCTCACTTCTTTTTTTATCTTTAATTTCAATATCGAATTCTTGAAGTAAGATAATCCATCTAAGAAGACGAGGTTTAGCATCTTTCTTACTCAATAAATACTTCAGTGCTGAATGGTCTGTATAAATTATTACCTTAGAACCAACAATATATGATCGAAACTTATCTAAGGCAAAAATTACACCAAGCAGATTTCTTTTCAGTAGTTGCATAATTTAGTTGAGCGTTGTTTAATGTGTGAGATGCATAGTAAATAGCTTTGAGAATTTTGTTATATCTTTGACCTAAAACAGCTCCTACAACCTAAATCACTTGCATCACACATAATCTCAAACGGCAAACTCCGGTTTGGTGCTACTAAAAGCCAGTGTGAGAGTTAATCTCGCTTTTAGGGTCTGAAAAGCTTCCATATATTTACTATCAAAGTTAAAAGGTACTTTTTTTTTCAAGCAAATGACTTAGAGGCTTTGCTATTTTTGAAAAATATGCAATGAATCTTCTATAAAATCCTGCATGTCCAAGAAATCCTCTTAGGGTTCTTAAATTAACTGGTGGAGGTAACTTTTCGATTACCTCGACTTTAGCTTTATCAACTTCAATACCTTCTTCAGAGATTCTATGACCTAGAACAATCCCTTCTGATACCATTAAGTGACATTTTTCCCAGTTTAAAACTAAATTGGTATCTTCACAGCATTGTAACATTCGTTCTAAGTGTAACAAACAAACATCAAATGAATCTCCGTAAACACTAAAGTCATCCATAAAAATTTCTAAGAATTTCTCAACCATATCAGCAAATATAGCCATCATACACCTTTGAAAGTAGCTGGTGCATTACATAAACCGAACGGCATTCTTTTATAAGCAAAAGTTTCATAAGGACAAGTGAAAGTAGTCTTTTCTCTATCTCCTGTGCAATGAATATCTGTAAATATCTTGAATAACCATCTATGAAACAGTAATAAGTCCACTTAAACGTTCCAACATTTGCACTATGAATGGAAGTGGATGATGATTTTTCTTAGTATGATCATTTAGTTTCCTAAAATCAATGCACATTCGATATCCTGTAATCTCCCTTGTTGGAATCCATTCATTCTTTTCATTCTCTTTCAATGTGAAACTTCCTCTCTTTGGTACCACTTGAGTTGGACTTACCCATTCACTATCTGATATGGGAAAGATTATTCCCATTTCTAATAGCTTAATGACCTCTTTCTTAACAATTAACTGCAAATTTGGGTTGAGGCGGCGTTGCGGTTGAATACAAGGTTTAGCATCTTCCTTCAGAATTATCTTATGAACGCAAATCTCAGGGCTAATACCTTGAATATCGGCAACTGTCCATCCAAAAGCTTTCTTATGCTTATTCAGCATTCTAAGTAATTGATCTTCTTGTTGCTCAGTTAAAGATGATGAAATAATAACCGGTAATAGATTATTAGTTTCAAGAAAAACATACTTCAGATTTAAAGGTAATGGTTTCAATTCCAGATTCTTAGGTGGATCTTCCAGTGATGGTTTAAGAACTGGTCCTTCTAGTTCTAATTCCAAATACTTATGCCATGATGGTTTAAAAGTAAAACTTCCTTTATCTAGAGATAAGATTATCTCTTTCATTTCGGTGTCTTTCTCATCTTCCGTATAGATAGACAGAGTTAAGCATTCTTCTAATCTGTCTTCAAAAGTTGGTAACTGATTATCATAGACAGAATGAATATCTTTAATAAAAGAACATGATTCTGGTGATCTGTATGGATGGTTCATAGCTTTGAAAATATTGAAAGCAACTTCATCTTCATTGACTCTCAGAATTAACTCTCCTTTCTGGACATCTATTAAAGTTCTTCCTGTAGCTAGAAATGGTCGACCTAAGATAAGTGGCGCTGAATATCCTTCTTCCATTTCCATAACTACAAAGTCTACTGGAAAATAAAACTTGTCTACTTTAACCAATACGTCTTCAATAATTCCTTTAGGGTATTTAATCGATCTGTCAGCCATTTGCAGAGTCATTTCAGTCTTCGTAAGCTTTCCTATGCCTAGCTTTTTATAATCCTCATAAGACATGAGATTTATACTAGCTCCAAGATCACATAAGACCTTCTTAAACAGAAATCCCACAATTTCACATGGGATGGTAAAACTTCCAGGATCTTTCAGTTTAGGTGGTAACTTATGCCGCAAAAGCTATGCAGAACATTATTCATTTAGGCATATATTCTCATATTCCTCTAATTTTTCTTGTTTGATGAATATCTTTGAAACTTTCCATATGCGAGGCATACTAATTAGAGCTTCGATAATGAGGATATTAACATGAATATGACGAAAAGTATCAAGGAAACGAGCATACTTCGATCGCTTTTAATCTTTTAATTTGATCTTTAGGTGGGTAAGGTTAAGATTCTAAATCTACAACCTTTGGTCCCAAAGTCATTTCTCTTTCCTTTCTCCTTAAACTTTTGAGTATTACTTGATCGCCAAGTATCATGATCTTGATTTTTTTCTTTAAAACATTCCCTGAATCAATCTCTACTTGATTCCTTGATTCCTCTTGTTTTTCATCCTTGTTTTCATTATCTTCTATTCTAACATGTTCCTTGAATAAAGTCCTTAAATCTTTATCCATGGGATATTTCAAAATCCTAGGATTTTTACCCATTTTTCACCTTCATTCTCGTGTTCCAAACTTCTATTCCTTTTCAAGAAATTCTCTATAATTTCTTCTTCCTCATCAGTGAATTCAAGTTCATCTTTAGTTTCATCATTTTTTTCATCTAAATCATTTTCTACTTCATTATTTCAAGTTTTCTACTCCATTACTACCATGCATTTTTCTACTTCTCGTAACTACAACATTTACCTCTCTTGGGTTTCTTTTCAGTGTTGCTCGGTAATCCTCCAGGAGGTCTACTGCTATTACGTTCACCTTCCCTACTCAAATGATCTTCCATATTCCTTAATGAGGCTTCTATAGTTCTCATTCTGGTATCATGTCCACTCATAGATGTTTTCATTGAACTCAAATCCTTAGAGACTGCACTCATAGAAGTCATCATTTTTCCATATTCTTAGCTTGAGTAGATACTACACCCATCATATTTTCCATTAGTTTTTCCCATTTTTCAACTCCTTACAGGTTGAGTTGAACTCGAGTTACCGGTATACTTTGAGTGGTATGTTGAGGATAGGATCTAGATAACGATTGTAAATTCGATTAGATGTATTTTCTTGATAAACTTGATTATTATTCATATTCCTATATCGAAATCTGGATATGGCGGTTGTCCTTGCTTACTAGGGTTTTCGGACCATCGAAAAGTAGGGTGATCTCTTACGATAGCATTAAACGAGTTTGAATATGCATTGTTCAAATTCTATCTTTCTTCAAGAAAACTCACCTCCTCTCTTGAATATCCTGTTGGTTCTTCGATCCCTATTGACATATTATCCTCGATTTGAGTATTCGGTTGGTGTACTATTTTACGAACTTTGGTTTTGTTCGATTGTAGGCCATCAAATTTCCTACTCAAATTTTCTAAATGTGCTAGAACTTCCGTATTAGATATACATTCTCTTGCAAAAGCTACTTTTACGGTGCTAGAACCGGTTTCCCACATTCTGTTATTTTTGGAAATCTTTTCTATAGCATCGTAAACTATTTGAGCTTCACTCATCATTAAAGAACCACCACATGCATGATCTACATCTGCACGTGAATCTTTTCTTAATTTATGACAGAAAAGTTGAATTTGCATATCTAAGGAATAACCATGATCGGGACAAGCTCTTAACAGTTTTTTAAATCTTTCCCAGGCATTCCCGAGTGTTTCTTCAGATCCCTGTCTAAAGTTAGCAACCTCGACTTTTAATTCCAAATTTCGTCCTGGAGTAAAATATTGTTTCATAAATTCAGTTTGAATATCCTCCCAACTAGTAAGTGAATGATGTGGAAGAGACATAAACCAATCTCGGGCTCGTCCTTTTAAAGAAAAAGGAAACATAGTCATCCTCGTTAATTCCTTATGAGCACCTTGACTTTTGGTCAGATTGCATTCTTCAAAAGATAGAGATGATGATGTGGATCTTCATCATCCTCTCCTAGGAATTGGGCTCTTGCGTCAATTAAACCAAAAAGATGAGATTTAATTTCGAAATTATTCGCTCCTTCATTGGGTAAAAGTATGGGATTATTAGTCTGGTTTCTTCTTATGGTTTGATCACAGATAGGTCTCGGGTTTGGTGGGTTATTACGATTATTCTGGTTCCGATCTTGATTATTTCTATTATTATGATTTTGGTTATTATTAGGGTTAACAGGGTTTTGTCCATGCCCTTGAGCATGATCTAGCCTCTGTTCATTTGTTTCATCACTTAGTTCAGCCATTTCTTTATTTTGATTAGAAGATGATTCCGTTGGAGATTTTCCAAGGAGTCCTAAGCTGGTTTGACCACGTTTACTCTCTATTCGTAACTGCCTTTCGTAAGCATTTATGTCAGGCTTATAAGGAGTAAGTGAGGTTTTACCGCTTCTGGTCATCAACTAACGAAAATAGAAAAATGCTCGAGTTTTATAGAAGAAGAAAATTGGTACTAAAAGAAAGTAGATACCAACGAAAATTAAAATAGAAATGAGATAAGAAAAGTGTTGATTTATCCTCGAGAATTTTGAGCTAATACAAGTAGTAACCATAGACACAAAGAAAGAAATTAGCAACGTGGTCCCCGGCAATGGCGCTGAGAAAAGTCGACATGCACCTTTCTAGGCTATATACAGATCCTAACCGGCAAAGTGTACCGGGTCAAATCATAGTGCTAGTATGGTGAGTCGAGTGTCGAATCCTCAGGAAAACGTGGTAATTCTTTTAAGTGTGGTTAAACACCAAAGAGCATTATTAACTCGATCCAAACCGCAATTTTATGACACAGTGATTACTACTATTCTACTTAACATAAAGTAAATGCGTAATTTAAAAGTTATTCTAATATAATATATATAGATATATAAATATATATAGATGTACATGGAATGCAAAATATATATATATATATATATATATATATATATATATATATATATATATATATATATATATATATATATATATATATATATAAATATATAGATACCAATATATAGTTTATAATAATAGACCGTTGATTTTAACATTATTACGATCTTGAGCACAATTTTAATAAGATTCATCTTTCCCAAGACAAATCGCCCCGGGTAGGAAATAGGATTCCGTTGTCACGCTTTCATACGGCCAATTTTACCCTCCGGTTTTCTATCTTTTATCTCATATCCTAACTCTCTGCGGTGGGTTCATCGTTAGGTTATCATTGCGATTCATCTTGGTTAATTACGTCAATCCGAATATTATCAATACGTTACAAAATAGAAAAAGATTCAATTAACTCAATTTTAGTAAATTTTACTTATACAGCATTCTTTTACCAAAAAGATCGAAATAAAACGATTACATAACTTTGGCTAGTTATTAGATTTAGCCTAAAAACATTATAACGACTAAAAAAATAAAAACAAACATAAATACTTCAGAAATTTTACCCGATTACAAATGCTGAATCAGAGTCGTATTCTTCCGGATATTACAACGACTTCAACAACACCGAACTTTCGATAATTTCCCGAGCATTACAACAATACTACAGTTTTATTATTTTTTTGGCATAAGGCCTATTTACAAACTACAAAAATAAACGAAAAGATATAGATAATATATATATATAGGATATTGTATATATATATATTGGTACGCCCGATTCTGTTGCAAATGAGCTCCCTTTTATAGGCAAAACTCCCTTGGCGGACGGTCCTTGATATGGCGGACTGGTCCGCCAAATGATTGAATCCATCCCCTTGATTAATCAAAGATATGCGAGGATAATATATATATAATTATAATTATATATATAACTTATAAAATTCATATCTCGAGTTCTCGATCTCCAAACAACATGATTCAAGATGCATTGGAAAGCTCGTTGAATGATATACAACTTTCATGAATGACTCTTCTTCAGAAAATGTCTTTTTGATGAGCCATTCGTTTGTCGAAGATATTTCTCGATTACCACTTAATCAAATCGATTAGCCACTTGACCACTTCGATTGACCACTTAACCACTTAAGCTCGTGACACTCTCTAAATCCTTCCAAAGATATGATTATACTTCACAACGTCGATTCTCGGGGTCTTGGCTTATAAATCTGCAATAAAATACCACAAATACCCACGTAAATCTGACACGACACTCCGATTTACTAAAATCGGTACAAAACGATAACTTTTTACTATTATTACTAACTTTTACTACTAACTATACTAAACTATAAAGATTGATATTTCATACTATTTTTTATCATAATTTCATATATTTTATATAGAATTCGTTGATAAAACATAATAATATAACGTAATTTTAATCATATAAAAGTAATACATCACTAACTCTCCTAGGCAGCTATCGACAATGATTAGCACGTTCCTAGGGTCCATCAAGACAATGTCCAATTAACACTTCACTAACAGTTCTTCATGTTAATTTATGAATTACGAATACTAGATTGGCCAGACCTATTACTCGTTTTAATTATTTATGTCGATCAACGTAGCTGATGCTGAACCTTCAGATTCAGTAAGCCGGTATAGACCGCTGGGTTACCAGGGGCGGCTTTTCCTATTTCTGGATCTACATTGCTCAATTCAGATTAATTCATGTAAATTATGGGTTTGTTAAACATGCAGATCAACTAAAACACGTAAATACAAGTAGATCTACCATATTAAAGACATAAAGGAATGTTTAACGCTTCATACCTTCAACAATGGGATCTAGCTTGGTCCACTCAAGCTAGATATGGCAATGAAGGGAAGGAAACTATAAAATAAACTCCGAAAGCTTAAAAGAACTTTATTGCATCAAATGTTTATAATGAAATAATAATAAGTTTGTAACATAATTGAGACCTATGTAATAATCAGTTTGTGTTGCCTTATATAGATACATTGGCCGACTTATGACTCAAAGAAACCCTAATCGACCTAGTACATGCGGCATATTCAATTTCGTGTTCCCCAAGACCCTCGGTTTCCTGGGCCTGGCCCACGGTAATCCAAGCTTGTTTTTCTTCTTTTTTCAGGAAGATCTCTTCTTGGACTTACTCCACTCGGACCAACATTCTTCCTTTTTTCCTGATCCGTCCTTAAGTGCTCCAGATTTGATACATCCTGTAAAATAAATAAAACAAGGCAAAACAGTACCAAATCTTCGGGATAATAACATAGATGCATAATTATGAACTTAGGAACATGCACTCAGTGTTTAACATATATTCCTTCACAGTAATGGGCTTATCTACATTCTCTAGAGCAGAATTCGGGGTAAATAAGTGTTGGATCGTATACGCGCAATATATATCCTAGGGGGTGTGAATAGGATATTTCGGATTTTTAAATTTTAATTAGCCTTTTTGGAGTTTCAAAATACTTAACCTATTATTGAAAATAAACTAGGAGGAAGATCTAGCTAAAATCAACGTTTATAGGTTATGGTTCTTGTGAATTCAGAATCTTAAGAATTTAAGAAATTAATTCCTAATAAGTTAATCATGCTATTATATAAGTGTGTTTCTAATTCAGTTTCCAGAAAACACTTGTGCTGATTTTAATAGTTGATTAAACTACCATACAGTCTTATGTGTCAAAATCAAGCACACATCCACAGTTTTTCACTATATGCTTTTCTGTTACAGATTACAAACACTTTGCAGAAACTGAAAATAAAATACAAGTTGAATAAGACTTGTTCTGACTTATTAATTTTTCAGATCACACTGTAGTATCTGAATCACAAACGCAACAGTGACACAAAGTCACAGTGATTCAAATACAGTTCTTTTTCTGAAAAAAATAATACAACATAACTGATACACCTTTTCGTTTTTATTTTTCTAACCAAGTTCTAAAATTCTGACACAAAAAAGAAATTAGCAACTTGAAAGTAAAAAGCAAATATGAGAACTTACTGATACGAACCCTAAGGTTCAGGTAGTGAGATAGAGCACTGGTGCCAGAAACAAGCCTTGGTGCAATCCCAAAGCTCAGGCTGGATATCCAGAGAGTATCACCACACCCCAATTTCAAACTTGAATCACACAGGCAGATTCAAGATGAAATTCAGAGTTGCAATCTCAGAAGATGAACTGAGATACAAATAAAGTAAACACTTTTTCGAAAATTCATAGGAATTTTTTGTAAATAAAAAATGTTTGATCAGCTTGTTGCTTGATCAGTTTAGTGTCACTGAGAATATATAGGCAAGTAAATGGTGGATACATTTACTTGTTTAATTTCAAAAATTGAAGTGCAATGAATGATTATGGAAAATATTGCCATTGAGTTGAAAAATAAATATAGTTGTTGTATTCAAAAAGACTGTTGAGTTGTTTAAGATAGAAAAACTTTTCAGATGCAGGCAGTCAACATTGATACAATAAACTATCATCAATACACAACATAGAAAAGACGAATAGTTTTATTGACTAAATTTACTTATTTTGAAATCTAAAAATACAGCAACACATTTATTTATTTATGATATTTATATACATCAATATATATCTATATATATATATACAAGTATCACACAGAAGATGATTTTATCAAAGTGTATAGATTGTAGGTTCATACCACATCAAATCCGAAGGCACAGGCAACCCGAAATATGCTTCATTTCAGCTATATACAGAATCATAGCAGATTAGCATAGAGTACATCATTTCGTATGATCAATACTCGGGATTTGATGCATAAATCCATAGGATTTCATCAAATCTTTAAACCGATAGGGACATGCAAGTGATGGTGAATCATTAATCAGGGTTTTAACATAAATAAGATCCGATTTCCTCAATAACTCGTTTGTATGATGCCTTATTTCTGATCAGAAAGATCAAATCGGCAACACAAAAGTATTGAGTCATTAATCATAAAATACACACAACACATAACCTGATTTCATCAATCTAGTTGATTATAAGTGACTAAAACATAGTCTTATTTATTTAATAAAGTTCGAATCAGATCCTATACACATATTTGCATAATACTTAGATTAATAGAGGAGTAACACAATACGATTTAACCCTGACTCATGAATCAAAGTAATACTGACCCAAGTATACAAATCAGAACAATTTTGGTCACAAATCGAGAGTTAATTTCATCAGATGCAGACTCAAAAAAAAGAGCAAAGACACTGTCTTATACTACTTTGACCCAGATTCATACATGAATGATGACGGTCAAATTATACCCGTAAAAGTCATCAACGTTGACCTTAAATCGAGATTAATAATATATATTTCATATTAAATCACATGTTTATATTTATTATTTAATGTTAAGTGATTATTAATATGATATTTGGTATTTAGCCGTTTTCATTATTAAAAGCCGATTTATTGTGCGATAAATGCTGATTTTGTAGATCACGACAAATCGAGAGGATTAATGTCATTCAATCAATGGTCTCAAGATAATAGAGGAAGAAAATCGGAGCATTAAATAAAAGATTAATCAGATCAACACGCAAGCGTGCAGTGGGGAACAAGTCAGACAAAGAGACGCGTTTAACACGTGTAAAAAGGGCTCGGTCGACCGAGCCTATCCATTCGGTCGACCGAGTATGTCGGCCCGGTCACTTTTCGGATTTTTTCGTATTTACCTTCTAGATCCTTCATAAGTCGGCAGAAACTCCTATATAAGCAGCAGCTACGAGGAATTGTAAATCATCCCTTCATTCTTTCTTCAATCTTACAATTCATAATACAACTTTGATACAATGTAGAATAATTTGAGGGTTTCCAGCAATTTAAAATTTGTAATATGTAAGCCTTTATTTTCTTGCTTTCTTTTAAGTAATTAATCCCTCCCAATTATGCTTTATAGTTTGAATTAGTTAATCATAGCTAGATGATGTAGATCTAGGCTATGACGTTAGGGATGTGGCTGTTAGGAAAATATCATCGCAACGGAAGCGATTTAAGGATCTAGATCTATAAAATACTCGTAATAAAATAACTAGATCTATATCTACAAGTAAGTTGTAGAACATACCTCTTGGATCTCAAAATCCAAGTTGGAGAACCGCTATTAGGATGATCGAACAATGATGTGAAGAACACCACGATCTTCCGCACGTGTGATCCAAGCAATTCCCGGTGGAAGGAATCCTCGGCTCGAACCCCTCCGATATGCTACCCGGAAAAATCACCAAAGATTTTTCCTCTCACTTGGCCGAAATTTCTCTTCCCTTTTTCTAAGTGAAGAACTCGAAATCTTGTGTGTGTTGAGGCTTGGGAGAACTCTCTTTATATAGGAGAGTAAACTTAGCCTCCAAGGATTTTACAATTAATACAAAAATCAATTATAATAATCCTAGTAAATAAAAGATAATCCCAAAATATTCTAGAACAAATCAAGAATATTTTTATCTTTATTTCTTACCATAAATATTTATCCAATAAATATTTTATGCACAAGGCTTTTTTAATACACAAGAAAACTAATTTCTTGCAAAAATAGATACATGTGGCGCCATTTATGTATATTGACCTAGTCAATATCAATTTTTTTGCCATTACACAATAATTGAAGCCAAGATTATGGAAAATGTCTTTTCCACATATTTAATTATTTAGCCCAACTAATTTAATAGTCCACTAAACAATTAATTCACATATCGTTTTAATAAAGTCCAACATGAACTAAATTAATATTATTAGGATTCGACGTCCGAGAATATCTATGCTATATTAGGAGGCACGTCGGGGACCATGGACTAATAATCGGTGCTCCGATAAATCAAATAAATAATTATCGATGAATGTAATAATTATATTCGATAAATCAATCACAGGAATATGCCACCATAATCCCGTGGATCGCACTCCTCCGATTATAAGATTATATTTATCTCCTCACGAGAAAGTAATAAGCGCCCACCGATATAATCATTTCATATGGATTAATCCTCCATGATCGCTCATTCTAAATCGGAAGTTACCGTTAACCTTTCGTAACATCTTGTCTTACTTACCGTTAACCCCTAGTGATCAATAATTCAAATAACTCCTTTGGTAGCTAATCGGTGTAATATGAATCCCATGGATCGATCAATGTCTCAGGATTAACTCATAAAGGAATCGTCATTCATCTACTTCCATAAATGGAAGGAATGGATTCGTGATCCGTGATAACACGGACTACTCACTCAATCCAAAGATAATGCCAAGACGGGTAATTCGAGATCATGCACTCGGTGTAATCCTTAACCGTCAAGTCAAACCTCATACCGATTCAAGCGGTTGGATCTGTGATCACCTCGGGATTAAGATATATCCATAATATGATCATCTAATGATTCGATAAGACTTCTCAATTACGGAATTATATTGAGAACTCGAGATCAAATCGGTCCAAATTTATATATGATATATCTATCATATATAAATGCCCCATTAGGTTCCCCTTAACCGAAAGTCCGGATAAGACGATCACACCTATCGTGTTATGGGCGCATTAATAGTACGTTAAAGGAGACCCGATACTCTCGATTAACTTTACTACGGACTAATTGTATTTTAAGTACATCTTCACTAACTCAATCCTCCCGTGTATATCTCATACATCGAGTTAAGTGATTACATAAACGATATACTCAGGGTTTTTCAGAGTGTAAATACTATTGTCACATCGGTGATTATGAGAATAATAAATATGAATAATAATATCATTTCATTTATTAAATAAAACAATTACAAAATTGTCTTTCGGGCATCACACCTAACAATCTCCCACTTGCACGAAAGTTTGTGATTAATTGTTTTAGAGCACACCCTATTATTTAAAACTACAAAGAAACTACA
The DNA here is from genome assembly GCA_026214975.1 of Gentiana macrophylla. Taxonomy (NCBI): domain Eukaryota; kingdom Viridiplantae; phylum Streptophyta; class Magnoliopsida; order Gentianales; family Gentianaceae; genus Gentiana; species Gentiana macrophylla. The sequence goes on from JAOBSW010000659.1 coordinate 36,900, forward strand.
TCTCCCACTTGCTCTAAAGCAATGGAGACTCATCCCGTATTTTAGTACCCACAAAACTTATCATAACCATTTTGATTCCAAAGTGCACTCCGAGTATGCCGTCGTAGGATAGGTCGGTGACTCGGGAGCACCTATATCTGAATGTCATGGGTCTTAATGATCGGTCGGGGTTGTCGGCTCGAGGCGATCCGTAGAATCGAAACGTCGCCGGTCCATCTAATCATGTGGTACTTTCCCGGAAATCCTTATAAGCTACCCCTTCATCGTTTGCACAATGATGTGGTATCGGCTTTCCAAATCTGGAATCACTCCGTAATCGAAAAGGAAATCCCGAGGCTATATCGCCTCTCAGCTACTACAAAAGCCGCTTAATCACCCAACTAGTTAGAGTCGAGTTGGCGTTCTTTGGATTCCTCCAGGCAATAGCTTCAACACAAGAGTAAACATCGAGACCGAGATCGACTTAACGATCATCCTTAATCGACACAAAGTCAGAACCAGTGTATTCTCACATATCCAAGTTCACATTTGAATATGCCCGCATATTATTCCTCGTTCTCTCAAGATACTAAAGGACATACTAAACTTGCTTCGTTAATCGCCGAATCTAAGATTCGATCAAAATTGACGCTCAATAACCTCGACCATCTCTTGTCACAAAGAGAATCCATCCCATTTCTCTTTATCCGAAGATTTAGAGAGTCATTCCTGAGGCATAGGGTAGAACTTCCTCGTTGAATGTTGCATACACAGATGCATCATCTTAACCAATAAGATGGATGGGAAACCAATGACTGATTCTAATGAATTCGACCGAGTCAAACTCTTCAGAATGTTGTCCAAATCTCTGTTGCAGAGAATTGTGGTATTGTCAGATTCTGACTTCAGATAACACACCCATGTTGAGTCCAACTGGTGCAGCGTTATCCTTCATAAACACTAATATATATGTATATATTCACTACTGTACTAAAATTGATATCCAGTCTACATAAGACTTATCAATATTGTCAAATCTACATAAGACTTATCACAGTTCTAATATTTCCAGAAAAAACAACAAATCATAGAACTCCCACTAGTTCATCGATTCCAAATATCGTCCAACTAGCGACATTTCATGACTTTCCGGTTTTTCAATTAGAACGATTTACGTGTGTAGTCAATTACACTTTTCTAATGTTCTAGAAAACAATAAATCATAAAGCTCCCCACTAGTTCATCAATTCCAAATATCGTCCAACTAGTAACACTTCATGATTTTCCGATTTTTCAATTAGAAAATTTACTCGTGTAATCACTACACACTTAAAATTCACTAGAAGAATTTCAAAGTCCGAAATCACCTTTGATCAAACTAAGTTTGTCTCCGCTTAACACGAATGACACTAAAGTGACATACCCATATGTCACTTTGGTTTTAAAAGGCTTAAGAGAAAATATCTCTTTCGAAAAATAATTGCATTATCAATTAACTAGTTCAACGTCCTAGTTACTTTCCACTTTTTAACGAAGTCAATACTAGTCAATTATAAATTTTTAAGCAATTTAGTAAGGGATATGATGTCAGTAAATAAAATGACATATATTAATTCAAGTTTAACACTACTATATTATTGTATTTTAGGAATTGTAAACTAAAAGTAAGTCTACTCTACCATTCCAAGGTTTTAACCTTGCATCTCAATCTCGCGTAGTAGGTAGGTCAAAGAGATCAACGGTTAAATCAATGAATAACTTGTGAGAATCAGACATCCCACGAGAATCGAACATCCCTTTATTCATTGACTACCTTCCTTTTTTAGCCTAGGTATTACCAAAAATACCCTTGATGAGTGTGACCTACTATATCAGATCTCTTAGGTACGCCCCGAGTGTGCCGTCGTAGGATAGGTCAGTGACCCGACGAGTACCCAGAAATCCTATCCTTTCGGAGACCAAGCCATGAATGTTGATAGGGGTGAACACCATCCGTAGGGGGACGAAATCAAAGCGCCGCGAGGCGTCACCCTTCTCTCACTTACTTGCATCTATAGTAGAGGCCGTGGGGTTGGCTGTCGCCTCCCCCGCTCCCACTCAATATTTTGGAAGTGGTGGTGGGTTAACTAACGCGTCTTTTGATGTTAACATAAAAGTACATGAAATCAAGGATTCGAATGGTGTCGGTGGCGTAGGCAAGCCTACCCGCCCTATTCGTTGGAACATATGTGATGATCGGACGAAATCGGGTCAAGAGAGCCCTATTGAGATTAGAAGGAATCACCCTCCGCTCTCGGTTTGGCTTAGTCTTGCCGGACCCCGTGCATACATCACACTAGGAGGGTTAAGTCGTTTGAGCGAAGCTCGATTGACCACCCAACCTAAAGGCGAACCGTTTTTTATCCAAGATTTATTGTTCTTTTACCATCATTCAATCTCGTGAGACACTACGAATTGAAAACGTGATCTCGCTTTCAAACTTTAAGGCGGTTCACCGAGAACACACACCAAAGGCTAACGATTTCATAACCCGTCCTCGGATCTTTAATTAGTTACTAAATTAATTAATTACCACGTATTAATTAAATTTCAACTAATTACGCGAGTTTGTATACATGCCTATTTTAATTGCCAAAATTAAAATTCTACATGTATGCATGGAGTGGATTTATGATATGATGCATGTCATGGCAATTCCGATTTTATATCTATTTTATGATCAAACACATAAAAAATAAAATTGCGGAAAATTTAAACACCGAGATGGATCGTTGGTACCCCCGTATCTAATCTAATAGAAAATAAAAACCAAAACCCTAACTAGGGTCTACTACTTTCTAAGAAAATCTGCAGCTGTTCGAACTCTTCGACGATCGGCATACCAAACGAACTCGGATCGGGACGAAACTTTCCAGATCTTTTCTTCACTCCTCGAACTCCAATATGGACGGTTGGATCGGATCTTTGACTTGTCAATTTTCTCCAGTGCGCCGCCCAACTTGCTGCTGAATCTGACTTTGAATGCAGCGCATCAGTGACTTCCCGAGGCCGATCGGGAATCGAGATGAATCCTGATCGACCTTCAATTTTTATGCCACGTCACAAACTCCATGTTTATCCATCTGAACGGTCGGATTTGCGTTTCAACGGTCTAAACTCTCCCAGAAAATCGAGGAAGTCACAGGTAGGGTTTCTGTGAATCCTGCGTTTTTCTGCTACAGCAGCCTCTTCTCAGCAACGAACGGATATTGTAACGGACTCTGATCGAAGCCAAATTTTGTGGAGTTGATCATCATCTTCTAATCTTGATTCTGACCGGAGGGATCTTCGTTTCAACGGTTTGATCAACGGGAAAAGCAAAAATACTAAACAGCTACAAACTAGATCTATTTGCTGGAAATTAAACTTGCAATAAAGATAAATTACATAATTTCCTATACTCATATGAACGAATTTTCATCGTTTATACGAGTTTCAATAGATCTAACGGTAAACAATACCAACCCCAATCCATCTCTTCAACCACAACAATCGCAAGCATTCATCATAAAATTTTGAAAATAATAAAATTAAAAACGAAAATAATGCAATCTACACACGATATTCCACTCCCAGATCTAATATTTTATACGAATAAATATAGATCCCCTTGGCGATCGATACCATTTGTTAGGAAAATATCATCGCAACGGAAGCGATTTAAGGATCTAGATCTATAAAATACTCGTAATAAAATAACTAGATCTATATCTACAAGTAAGTTGTAGAAACATCCTCTTGGATCTCAAAATCCAAGTTGAGAACCGCTATTAGGATGATCGAACAATGATGTGAAGAACACCACGATCTTCCATGACGTGTGATCCAAGCAATTCCGGTGGAAGGAATCTCGGCTCGAACCCTCCGATATGCTACCCGGAAAAATCACCAAAGATTTTTCCTCTCACTTGGTCGAAATTTCTCTTCCCTTTTCTAAGTGAAGAACTCGAAATCTTGTGTGTGTTGAGGCAGGAACTCTCTTTATATATGAGAAGTAAACTTAATTTCCAAGATTTTACAATTAATACAAAAATCAATTATAATAATCCTAGTAAATAAAAGATAATCCCAAAATATTCTAGAACAAATCAAGAATATTTTTATCTTTATTTCTTACCATAAATATTTATCCAATAAATATTTTATGCACATGTCTTTTTAATACACAAGAAAACTAATTTCTTGCAAAAAATAGATACATGTGGCGCCATTTATGTATATTGACCTAGTCAATATCAATTTTTTGCCATTACACAATAATTGGTAAGATTATGGAAAATGCTTTTCCACATATTTAATTATTTAGCCCAACTAATTTAATAAATTCACTAAACAATTAATTCACATATCGTTTTAATAAAGTCCAACATGAACTAAATTAATATTATTGTGATTCGACGTCCGAGAATATCTATGCTATATTGGAGAAGCACGTGACCAATGGACTAATAATCGTGACTCCGATAAATCAAATAAATAATTATCGATGAAGCAGAATAATTATATTCGATAAATCAATCACAGGAATATGCCACCATAATCCCGTGATCGCACTCCTCCGATTATAAGATTATATTTATCTCTCATGAGAAAGTAATAAGCGCCCACCGATATAATCATTTCATGGATTAATCCTCCATGATCATTCATTCTAAATCGGGAAGTTACCGTTAACCCTTTCGTAACATCTTGTCCTTACTTACCGTTAACCCCCAGTGATCAATAATTCAAATAACTCACTGGTAGCTAATCGGGTGTAATATGAATCCCATGGATCGATCAATGTCTCAGGATTAACTCATAAGGAATCGTCTATCTACTTCCATAAATGGAAGGAATGGATTCCGTATTCGTGATAACACGTACTACTCACTCAATCCAAAGACAATGCCAAGATGGGGTAATTCGGATCATGACTCGGTGTAATCCTTAACCGTCAAGTCAAACCTCATAACCGATTCAAGCAAATTGGACTGTGATCACCTCAGATTAAGATATATCCATAATATGATCATCTAATGATTCGATAAGACTTCTCAATTACGGAATTATATTGAGAACTCAGATCAAATCGGTCCAAATTACTATATGATATATCTATCATATATAAATGCCCCATTAGGTTCCCCTTAACCGAAAGTCCGGATAAGACGATCATCACACCTATCGTGTTATGGGCGCATTAATAGTAATGCGTTAAAGGGAGACCCGATACTCTCGATTAACTTTACTACGGACTAATTGTATTTTAAGTACATCTTCACTAACTCAATCCTCCGTGTATATCTCATACAATCGAGTTAAGTGATTACATAAACGATATACTCGGGGTTTTCAGTAGTGTAAATACTATTGTCACATCGGTGATTATGAGAATAATAAATATGAATAATAATATCATTTCATTTATTAAATAAAACAATTACAAAAATTATCTTTCTAGGCATCACACTAACAACATGGCGACTTCTTGTCTGGGGATCCCATAACCTACGTCATACACTTAGTATTTATTCATGAATCTACTTGATTTAATTAATGCGTATCTATGTTAGTTTATATGAATCTTGTGCGAATTACCATTGTTTAACTGCTCGTATGATGAAAAATGAGAGATATGTTCGGGGATGTAACTGGGACTAAATTGATTCGGGTGACCGAATGAGTTCACTCGGTCGACCGAGCCCACCTATTCGGTCGACCGAGCCCTGTTTTATCCGTTAAATAGCCACGTCTTTATGGTTAGGTTAACTTAATAGAATTTATCATCTCATTAGGTATGGCTACGGCACGTTGTTTGTCTGTTTTAATTAGCGTATGATTAGGAAATACCAATATAGGGCTCCAGGTTGGCTCATGAATGATCTTCCGGGACTTTCAGCGAGATCTAGGTAGGTTTGTATTTGGGAATTGAGCTCACCTAGTTATACGTAAATCGTAGATTAACATGTGACCGCTCAGGTAATTGTTAATAGGATGCAGACCGATGCGATCGTTTAGGAAGTACGCCTAACCACAGGAATGTTGCCTAGACGAGGTGTACGATTAGTATCGGCATCCTTAGAGTCATAAGCATGTGAGTTATAGGAGATGGAGGCACTAAAAGGCGAAGTCACGTAACAATATCACAATGATTTAGTGACTTACCGGTGCTAAGTCAAGTTAAAGAGGATGACTCCGTAAGCCAATCCAAGATAGATACAAACGGATTGACATTTAATAAGTTCGGTTTTTATTATATAAATTATCTAAGCCCAAACGATAAAGCACTATAATTGGGGAGGTTAATTACGTTATTTGTCTACGTGTCGTGTCAATTTATCTTTTCTTGTCTTTGTTGGCCGTAGATCGCCTCTATGTCCCTTGAGTATGTTTAATTAATTGTTTGTATATAAGATGATCCACAATTGGTTCACTTGTGGGATCGACTCGATTCACTATAATTTATACTATGGGCTGACTCCAAATCTTCTTGCTAAGTATTGGTTTATGGTGGTCAAGTATTTTATTACTTGATCTACGTCATCAATGAACTGGTCTTTACCTGTAATCATTTATGGCCGGAAGTTCACCGGAGCATAAATCAGACGTCTTTTCTTTAATCGAAGCTCAGATAAAGGATAAGAAGCTTGTCTCATCCTTGATTAGATAGTATTTTTCCATAAGAATTGTATATATCCAAACCATTATTCCTATGACTAGAACCGACCCAACCCCCCTTCTTCTACCCTATAAACTCCAACCCTAAAATAACCCAGCCGCCTCATTATCTTTCTCCTTCAGACAATTCATTTTCTTCTCAACTCCCCAAATTTTTATCTCCATTTCCTCTTTGAGTTCATGTCATGTTCGATTATCAGGTTAGTGTCAAAGGCTGAGTTTTTTTATTTTTATTTTTATTTTTATAAAAAGAATCATACTCTGTTGGAAATATAGATTTCATCTTAATCAGAGAGGAGGCCGCTGGGTAATTGACCAAAGAGGAAAAGAACATGACATAACTCAAAGAGGAAATGGAGATAAAAATTTGGGGAATTGAGAAGAAAATGAATTGTCTGAAGGAGAAAGATAATGAGGCGGCTGGGTTATTTTAGGGTTGGAGTTTATAGGGTAGAAGAAGGGGGGTTGGGTCGGTTCTAGTCATAGGAATAATGGTTTGGATATATTTAATTTTGATGGGTTAAAAAGAAAGAGATGGGCCGAGTTCTTGACATAAATCAAATTAAAATGATGGGCCGAGTGTTTCTTATCTGAGTCCAATATTAGTATAATGCATTTTTTTTGTTGCACAATACAACACCATATCATATAAAAGGTGATGATAAAATATATATCATACACACATTTGATTTAATCATTTATGGTGTTATTCAAGGTACCTGCAAAAAAAGTTAAAAGCCTTTGTAAGTCATACGACTTCTTGGCAGGGTTAGTGACAGTTAAATAATATATGGTATATAATTAAGGTACTGTAAAATTAATCAAACCACATATGGATTATTGTGGGCACAACAATATCCCAACAATTCTCCCCTTTTGATTAATTTTACAAAATGCCTACGCTCTCCCTAAATTGCAGCTCCCCCTACATATATACATCTCTTCCCCTTATTTTGAAAAAGGAATCAAAAGAAGGGTCTAAAGAGGAACCACACATAGGTCACTACGCAGCTTTTCGAACAATGCCTAGGGTAGAGGCTTCGTGAAAATGTCAGCGAATTGCTGCGCAGTAGGCACAAACTCTATAGATATCGTACCAGATATCATACCATTGGTCACATGGTCTGGTATAAACTGATAATGGATATCTATATGTTTGGCACGAGAGTTCAATACCGGATTGCGGGACAAGTCTATGGCACTAGTGCTGTCACAGTAGACCGTCACTCAAGGTATAGTAATACCGAAATCAGCAAGCTGCTGTTTGATCCACAAAAGATGGGCACAACAATGACTTAAAGCAACATACTCGGCCTTAGTGGTGCTCAAAGCAACGCTAGGATGCTTCTTGGAGAACCACGAGACGAGTCTATTGCCCAAGAACTGGCACGTGCCACTAGTGCTTTTGCGTTCCACACGGCAACCTCCATAGTCGGCATCACTATATGCGAGTAGTGTGAATGGTGTAGATGTGTCATAAAATAGACTCAGTGTGGGGGTGTGCCTAAGATAGCGAAAGATTTGTTTGACTGCTCCAAAGTGTGACATCTTAGGGTTTTCTTGAAATCGTGCCATAGACAAACGGCAAACATAATATCGGCTCGGGAAGCAGTCAAATAAAGTAGGGAGCCTATCATGATTCTATGAAGGTATTGGTGAAAAGGTTGGCCATCTTCATCCGTAGTCAGCCTGACAGATGAGGTCATAGGCGTTCTTGCAGGCTTAAGTGTGTCAAACTTGAATTTAGTGAGCATGTCCTTAATGTATTTGGTTTGACTAACATGTGTACCTGAGGGAGTTTGTTTGATTTGTAGACCAAGGAAGAAAGTGAGCTCTCCCATAGCCGACATCTCAAAGTTAGACTTCATCAAAGTCTCAAACTCGGTGCATAGGTCGGGATTGGTGGAACCAAAAATTATATAATCTACATACACCTGAGCAATCCGGATATCTGAACCAGATTTCTTAATGAATAGAGTATTATCTACTCTACCCCTAAAGAACCATGTTCCAGTAACATAGATGATAGCCAGTCGTACCAGGCTCGGGGGGCTTGCTTCAAGCCATAAAGTGCCTTCTTGAGACGGTAGACATGATCTCGGTGAAGTGTATCCTCAAAACCCGTAGGTTGGCAAACATACACTTCCTCTTTGATAAGTCTGTTCAAGAACGCACTCTTAATGTCCATTTGGAATAAATTTAGGTCAAAAGCAGATGCAAACGCTATAAGTAGGTGAATGGCTTCAAGCCGAGCGACTGAAGTAAAGGTTTCAACGTAGTCGATGCCTTCCTCTTGAAAATACCCTTGTGCAACCAGTCGGGCCTTATTCCGAACGACTACCCCATTTTCATCCATTTTATTCCTAAAGACCCATCTGGTTCCTATAGTGTGTGTCTTGGGATGTAAAGGGACTAGTTCCTATACATCATTTCTTTCGAATTGATGTAACTCCTCTTGCATGGCTATTACCCAATCTGTGTCTACTAGTGCTTCTTTTATATTTTTAGGTTCAATTGAAGATATTAAAGCAGTAAAAGGAGGGGGAAGTGTGGACCGACGAGTGGATACACCAGCAGTGAGATCTCCAATGATTAGATCCGAAGTATGAGCTCTATCCCAAGTGCGTTGTCGGGTAGGAGCAGGCTGCTCATTGTGTTCAGTATGTTGTTCCCCATGGGGTTCACCATTTGCTAAGGTCTCATCACCCATGGTTCTATTTTCAGCAATAGGAGCCTCAGGAGTAGGAGTTTCAGGAATCTCTGGGTTTACTTCATTTGTGGCCAGAGGAAGAAACACAAACTCGGAACAATCTGTAAGCTTAGCCTGTTCTAATAATTCTTTAATTCCTTCCACATTAATACACGCATTAGTCATGGAATTTGATTCGTTAAAAGAAACATGTATGGATTCACAAACACGTCGTGAAACCGGATCATAGCATCTATATGCCAGTGAGGTTCCGGAATAACCCACGAATATGCATTCGTTGGGCTTAGATGCATATTTATCCAAGTTTCCCTTATCGTTTAAGACAAAAAATTTTGACCCGAAAACATTGAAATAGTTTATTTTGGGTGGTCGGTTCCTAAGAATCTCGTAGGGAGTCTTGTGCAAAGTCTTTCGAATAGATAATCTGTTAATATTATAACAGGCACAAGAAACCGCTTCGGGCCATAGAAAACGAGGCACATTGAACTCATTTAGCATCGTTCGTGCCGACTCCTAGAGAGAGCGATTTTTACGCTCAACAACCCTATTTTATTGTAGAGTCCTAGGAGCAGAAAACTCATGTCGAATACCGGAGTATTCACAAAACTCAATGATTTCTACATCAATGAATTCTCCGCCTCTATCTCTCCGGCCAGTCACAACCGATATATCAAAAGTATTCTATAATTGCTTCACCAGAGTTTCAAATGACGTAGCATTGTCACTCTTGTGAGTCAAGAACAGAACCCGTGTGTATCGGGAGTAATCATCTACAACTACGAGGGCATATGACTTCCCTCCAAGGCTTCGAACATGGCTTGGGCCAAATAGATTGATATGCAAGAGTTCAAGTGTGCGTGTAGTGGTGATGTCCTGTTTGGATTTGATAGATGTCTTTGTTTGTTTGCTTTTGATGCAATGCTCACAAAACTTGATGTCTTTCAAATCAAACTTTGGTAGTCCACGAATTAAATTTTGGCTAACCAATTTCTGTATGGTGGAGATAGCAACGTGTCCTAGGCGTCGATGCCAGAGATTAACATTGTCAATCTCAGAGACAAGACAAGATATTGGACAATCCGGAAGCTTATCAAGTTCGATCGTATATATATTGTCCTCACGATGACCGGACAAAAGAAGCTTACCAGACATATATTTTATCTTGCATGTCTTTTTGTCGAATGTAATCTCTAGATCAGAATCACTAAGTTGGGAGATGCTCAAAAGATTATGAGTCAAGTTGTCTACAAAATACACATCGTTTATGATGAGTGATTCAGGGTTACCAATGGATGCTTCACCAAGGATTTTTCCTTTGGAGCTATCACCGAAACTGACAAAGCCTTATTTGGATTTGGGTTCGTATGATCGAAAGAGTGTGAATTTTCCAGTCATGTGCCTAGAGCAACATTTGTCTAGCACCCATTTATTAGATTCTTCATGGTCTTAGTTTAGGGCAATCCACGCAACCAAAGCAAGAGTTGAGGTCCTCTTTAGTGTTTTGGGTCCTAAGGGTTAGTATTGGTGGAAACCTTTCTCACCCATACTTGTTTGACTTTGGGTACCCATATCTTCTTAATCTTGGGTTTATGTGCAGGTCTAGATCCATAGGAACTAGATGGCTAATCATAAAAGCCAAAATAAGACACATATGGATAGTGGGGCTGGTCATAGTGATATTGTGGTTGAAAATTATTATGTGAATTATAAGACACTCATGGTTTAACAAAGGTGTAGTTAGGTGCTTGATGTATCCCATAATCATGGTGCATACGTGGAGCATAGTTCGTTTGGCGAGAGGTAGTCTGTCAAGTTGGACTCCTTGAGTACATCTGGTCATACTTGTATGCGTGTTTGTGTGCTTTTGTGTGCTTTTGTGTGCTGTTTATAAAAATGTTTGGGGGAAAGGGGTCTAGTGTTCTTTAAGGCACTTGGCCTTAGTTCCAAGATCTTTTCTTTGAGCTTCAAGTCTTTGAGAAGAGTCTCCTTGTAAGATGCCTCATACCCACTGACTATTGGCCCCTTTCGCTAACCCTTGAATTGTTTTCTTGAGTGTAATAGACTCATTTTTTAGAGAAGCATTTTCCAACTCAAGATCTTGGTATTTCAGCTCAAGTGCTCTTAAATAATTAATTAATTGGAGGATTTGATCCTCATTTCGCAAAATAATATCTTCTAAGTGTTCATTTATGCTTTTAACATTTTAGTTTTCGATAGCCAAATTTTCCTTTAATTCATACAACTCATCATTTGTGAAAGATGGATTAGACAAAATCTCATCCATGTCATTAGTGGTCTGAGAGTATGCCATAAGAGTAACATTTGCTTTCTCACTCTTTTCAGAGTCAGATTCAGCAGCGTCGTTGTCCGAATTGTCGGACCAAGCTGCTAGAGCAGGTTTTACTTTCTTTTTATTATCAAAAACAGCTTTGGATTTCTTTTCAGATTTAGACTTATGATTCGGACATTTATTGGCAATATGCCCTTTTGGTCGACATTCGTAGCAACGGACATCGGAACCCCTTTTGGCTTTTGCTTTTTAGGATTTAGGTTCAAATTTCAACCCTTATTAAATTTCAAAATTTCTTGAAGTTGCGAACCATAAGTGCGTGATCTTCATTATCACTCTCACTTTCGGTAGTCTTAGGTTCGGTGGGTGGGACTTGGCCTTGAGCGCCACTCCCTTAGTCTCGGGCTTAGTATGCTTCGAGAGGACAACATGCTTTTTCAGAGTGTTCGATCCTTAGCCTATTGTATAGCCAATAAGTTCATCCTTAACCATGGCGTCCCATTCTT